>RWGZ01000967.1:403558-416683 GCA_009725065.1 Utricularia reniformis
GAGACCTCTAGTCTCCGTGTCAACGAGCAAGCGGGCCCCCGAAGAGGAAGCCCCGAAGCAATACAAAAGGTTGCGGTCAGCTGTGAGTAGGCCTGCAGCCTCGATCCCGACGAAAGGGGTCACCATTGGCGAGAGATCGGCCCTGTCCTCGTCCAACCGTGAGTCTATTCGGGAGGCTATCCAGGAGATGGTAGTCTCCGTTTCCAAAGCCCGGGGACCGAAAAGGGTTCCCCCTTCATGGAAGGATGCCGCCCTTGAAGAATACCGGCTCTTGGGGAGGAAAAACCCCCTCGGTATTGACGGCGCGCTTCCTGGCCTAGTGCTAGCCTATCTGGAGTCCCATGCTGTGGTAAGCTGTATTCAGCTCTTGCTGCCCCGATCGGGTGTGTGTTCATACTCCAATTTGGACATTGCTTCTGCCGTCCAGCTAAGCCGAAGCATCTCTTCGGCTTCTGAAGATTTGGAAAGCCAACTTGCCTAAGCTCAGCGGCAAGTTGAGATCAAGCAGAAAGAGTTGGAATCGGTCCGAGCCGATCGGGACCGTCGTAATGGAGAGTTGATTGGAGCGGGTACTGAGCTTTCCCTAGCTGCTTCTAAGGCGGGAGAGGCCCAAGCAGCTGCTAACTCCGCCACGGCCCGCGTTTTGGAACTGGAGCGTCAGATTCAAGAAATATCTGACGAGAGCAACAGACTTCTCCTTCGGTCTCAGGAAGAGAAAGATGCCTTAAAGAAAGAAAGTGAAGCACTGAAGGATGATTTGGTTAGGATCCAAGGAGCAACTGATTGCGCGGTTCAGGAAGCCCTTTTGGGTTTTGCCCGATCGCCCCTGATGTTTGCCTTAGCGGCAAACGTTTATGGACCGAGCTTCTCCCAGTATATGGATAACATGAAGGACCAAATGATTAGCAAGTTTGATCTAGATCCCGAAGATGAACGTTGGGAGACGATCGATCCCCTAACCAAAGATAGAAACTTCCGTGAGATCCCAGAGCTAGAAGAACCCCCGCTGGAGAATGATCCCAACTATCCACTCTTTGACCTGATGGAGAGATCGATCAACGAAATAGTTGAAGAAATGGGGAAAAAGGTGGAGGACCTCAAGGCATGGATCGCGGAGAAGTCTGGGGAAGCAGATAATGAAGAAGGACAAATAGACTAGGCTCTAAATCTTCCAGTCCCTTCCCTTCTGTATTTGTAAACTCCGTTTCTTAATAAAATGTCCTTTTTGCTAAGTGTAAGCTCGGGGTTCAAGTTGAACTCGGACCGAACGGTCCTCTCAACTTAACTCTGAATCCTGCTGGGTTTAGTAAGTTAGGGAATTCCAACTGCACCAACAGACCACACTTGAATCCGTCCCTATAAAATATTATGACCTTGGCGGCGTTGCCTTGGTTCTTTATAAGTCCCATGACATATTTAGCCGAAGCCTGGTTCTTAAAATAGTCCCATGGCGAGCTTTGGCTTTTACTTTGACCGACTAACTCTGTCCATGTTATCTCGCTCATGGATCAAGCACAAGAAGGCAAGAGCTGCTTCTAGGTGGTGATTGCCGTTGAAGGGGAAATTGAGTTCGTAGTGAGTTCTGGGAGTTTGTGAATCATCTAAGTACTCAGCAAGCGTGGAAGCAACTGACTCGTCAGAGAGGTCACACTATTTGGGAGCCTTATGGATGAATCGCTACAGTCACCAGTCCAAACTCGTTCATAAAATCCAACTTCGAAATCGGTCACTCGCCTAGCTAGAAATAGTTTGTATTGCACTCATTGTAACTTATTCATTTTTGAGAAACATTTTACACTTCAGAATTACCGAATAACGTCAAACACTTGCGATGTTCATAACATTCCAGGTTCGGGGGATCTTGCTTCCATCAAAATATTCTAACTTATAAGCCCCAGCACCTAGGTTCTTCAGTACTCGATAGGGCCCTTCCCAATTCCTATCGAGTTTCCCAACGTTTCTCTGAACTCTCACATTCCGGAGAACGAGGTTTCTTTTTGAGAATTCTCTGGGCACGACCCATTTGTTATGAGTTCGCTCCATTGTTCTTTGATAAGCACACATGCGTGCATAGATGTCGTTCTTTTTCTTTTCAATCATTTCCAAGTCTAAGGATCTTCGCTCATTATTCAGATGCTTGTCATATTGGGTTATCCGAGGTGATCGTATGGCTACCTCCACTGGACTGACCGCTTCGGACCCATATACTAAAGAGAATGGAGATTTCTGGGTCGTTGAACGGGGAGTAGTGCGGTAAGCCCATAGAACCTCGTAGATGTGATCGGGCCGCTTTCCCCCAAAATCTTCCAACTTAGTTTTTAATCCTTTCAGGATAACTTTGTTGGACACATCTGTAAATCCGTTTGTCTGGGGATGAGCCACAGACGAGAAGTGCTGAGCGATACCTAATTTGACGCAAAGATCCCGAACGGCGTTTCCTCAAAATTGAAGTCCATTATCTGATACAAAAGCTCGAGGTACTCTGAAACGGCTTATGATGTTCCTCCATAGGAAGTGCTTCACAACCTTTTCGGAAATAATAGCCACCGCTTCAGCCTCGATTCACTTTGTATAATATTCAACAGCCACAATGCAAAACTTTCGCTGCTGGACCGATCGAGGAAACAGTCCCAAGATGTCAATCCCCCATCTGTCCAATGGACAAGGAAGTGGGGTTATCGACAAGGATGCTCCTGGCAGTTGGGGGACCGGAGAATGGTGTTGCAAGCAGTGCAACGTCTTGTGCACTTCTTAGCATCCTCGAGGAGCGTCGGCCAGAAATACCCGGCTCTAATAAGGCTATGATACAGCGATCGGGCCCCAGAATGTATACCGCACATCCCTTCATGAACATAAATCATGATGGCCTCAGCCTCTATAGGGGATAGGCATCGCAAGAGCGGTCCTTCAAAGCTTTTCTTGAATAAGTACCCGTCATTTAGCACATATCGCGTCGCCCGGGTCTCAATTTTTTTGGCCTCTGATGCATTTTCCGGTAGATGGCCATTGGTCAGATACTTGACCAAAGGGGCCATCCACGTGGTGTCTACCGGTGAGTCAACGGCGTTTATCTTCAAGTCCTGGAGTTCATGGCATAAAGCTCCCACCTCCTTAAACGATTGTTCTGTCATAGAAATTTCAACCGAAGGTCGGTCTTGAATATGGACCGATACTGTGCCTGGTCCAACGTCTGGTAAGCCTGCAGCCAGTCTGGCTAACGAGTCGGCCACCTTGTTTTGTTCTCTAGGCACGTAGTTAGGTGAGAACTCACGGAACCTTTTTGCCATTTCCAAGACCTTCGCATGGTATAGCTTCATGGTTGGCTCATGTGTTTCGAATCGTCCTGCGAATTGCTCCACCACCAATTTGGAGTCTAAGAACATTCGCACTTTTGCAACTCCCATCTTTTGGGCTAAGGTCATCCCCGACAAAATGGCCTCGTATTCCACCACGTTATTCGTTCCAGAAAACAAGAACTTGACCGCGGAGTGGATAACGTCGCCTTGAAGTGTAGTAAGGGTGATGCCCTCTTTCTTTCCCCCGAAGGTTGATCCGCCAACATAAATGACCCACCGGTCGTCCTCTTGGTTTAGAAATATGAGCAATCGGGTCATCTCGACCATGAAATCCGCGAGGACTTGAGCTTTGATCGTCCTTCGGGGAACGAATTCCAAATACATGGAGCTGATCTTGATCTTCCACTTGGCCAACCTTTCATTGGAGTCCGTCTGACTCAAAATTGCCTTCAAAGGCTGATCAGTATACACATAAAACTTTCGGCCTTCGAAATAACGCTTAAGCTTAGATATAGCTTTCTGCAAGGCCAACATGAATTTCTCCAAGGTAGTGTATTTGGTTTCGGCTGGTACCAGAGAATGGCTCACGTAGTAGACAGGTCGGTGAATGTCATCCCCAATGGTTACCAGGGCTGCGCTGACTGTAGCCTTTGACACGGCCAAATATAACCCTAAGGGTTCGTGGCAAGTCGGGCTCACTATTACAGGAGGAGTGCTCAAATAAGTCTTCAAGTCGGAAAATGCCCGATCGCACTCTTCGGTCCAGCCGAGATGGCTGGCTTTCCTTAATGTCCTGAAAAAGTGGAGGGCCCGATCCGTGGACCTAGAGATAAACCTGCTCAGCGCTGCCAATCGGCCAGTTAACCTCTGAAATTCTCGCTTGTTTCTCGGAGGTTGCATGTCAATAATTGCCTGGACTTTCTCCGGATTAACCTCTATGCCATTCTCATAAACATAATATCCAAGGAATTTGCCACTTCGAATCCCAAAGCAACACTTGTTTGGATTTAGTTTGAGCTTATATTTACGGCATACTTTGAAACAACGAGACAAATAAGGAATATGATCTTCATCATTCATGGACTTGACAATCATGTCATCAATATACACTTCCATAACGTGGCCTATCAAATCCCTAAATATATTGTTGACCAACCTCTCGTATGTTGCTCCTGCGTTCTTTAAGCCGAAAGGCATAACCTCGTAGCAGTAAACGTCGTCTTCTGTTATGAATGATGACTTCTTCTGATCTTCTTTAGCAAGGAAGATTTGATGGTACCCTGAGTAAGCGTCCATGGTACTCATCATTGTGCTGCCAGCCACAGCATCCACCAATCGGTCAATGTGCGGCAGTGGGAAAGGATCCGACTCACAACTTTTGTTGACGTCGGTAAAATCAATGCACATCCTCCACTTCCCATCTGCCTTGGAGAACACCATCGGGTTCGCAACCCATTCAGTGTAGTGAATCTCCCTAATGAAACCCGACCGTAGTAGCCTGTCCACCTCGACCCGGATGATTTCAATCTTCTCAGGAGAATAGCGTCTCCTCTTTTGCCTAATAGGCTTGGTTTCGGGCTCAGTGTTGATCTGATGCTCACTCTCGGATCGGTCAATCCCCGGCACATCGTCCGGGGTCCAAGCGAATATGTCCACATTGCTTCTCAGCAAGCGAACCAACTCTTTTTCGAAGGTCGGGGCCAGATGTGCCCCGATGCGAGTAGTCTTGGTTGAGTCATCCTCAACCAAGTTGATAAACTTGAACCCAACGGGATCCATAGCTTGCCTCAGGTGCGGGGGCTCTTCGAGCAAATCCACCCGAGCTCTTTTGATTGGTACCAAATGTTTGGCATGAGCTCATGTAGCACTGTCTTGCTACTTTCTGGTTCCCCTTGGCAGAAATCACTCCATGAGTGGAGAGAAACTTGAGCATCATATGGTACGTAGAAGGGACCGCCTCAAACTTACTGAGGCCGGTCCGTCCAATAATAGCGTTGTAAGACAAATCGACTTCAACGACTATGAAGTCCAGGGTTTCCGATCGGTCCCTTCCCGGTTCCCCAGAGTGACCGGGAAAAGAATTTTCCCGCACGGGATAACACTCCTCTGGTCGAACGACCAAAGGGTTATATTGGCGATAGTGAGATCATGAGCCGCGGCTCCTAGCATCTCTGCCACTTCACGCTTCATTAGATTGCATGAAGCCCCGGTGTCCACCAAAACCCTATGGATCCGTCGGTCGGCGATGATTCCAGTGATGATGAGGGGATCATCACACGGATCGGTAACCCCTTCTCAATCGGCTGCGGTAAAGATGATATCGCCCTCGAAGGTAGAGGACCGCTCAGCCGATTCATATTTGACCAGCGCCACAGATTCGGAGCTTTCAGGAAACTCCTCACGCGCTGCTCTTTTTCGGTCCCTGACGGACTCGTTAATCCTTATTCCACCGGAGATAACATAAATGTCTCCGGCGATATCTCTTTCTCTAGGCACCTCCTCATTCGGGGGAGGTTGGGTGCCCACTTTGATAGGTGAGGGAGTTGGATGCTCCCGTCTTTCACCTTCATTTCGCGGGGCTCTACCGCCACGGCCCCGCCATCTCCTCCTTCGGCCCTGACCACGGTTTTCTTGACTGTGCTGGCCTCTATTCAGGTTGGGGGGACCTTCGGTCTCCTGCCCAATCGTTGTAATGTCGGGGCTAGTCCCGATTATCTCTCCCCCTTGGCCTGTGATGATCGTCACCCTGATGGCTCGTTCGGGGAGAATCTGCCCACTTGCCCCTGCAATCATCATGATCGGGATTTTTCTTATTCATCGCCGCTACTGTCTCTCGCAGTAGCGGATATTTCAACGTCGGGTGATCACGGTTGTGATGCAACTCGCAATAGACCCTATTGTCCTCCTTCTTCGGGGGAACGACCTTTTCAGCCACAGCCGCAACTTCCCGCGGCTGTCTCTTAGAGTAAGATACCCTATGATCACCTGCGGGATCAGAATTTCCGTCAGGCTTTCGATATCCCGCTCCCAGCGCTTAATCCACCTTGATGTACTTGTTGATTTTCTGAACGAGCTTTCCCAAGGTGGACGGTGGACTATTCAAAAGGCTAGCCGAAAGGCCGCACAGTCCCAAGACCTGCTGCAAGATATCGATTTTGTCTCGGAGCTCCAACTTGATCCCTGAGCAGTTTGGTTGAACTTCTCTATAAAAGAACGAAGACTCATCTTTGCCGGGATATACTTCAAGTCATATAGTTCCTGCCTACTATGAGGCGGTCCTACATTTGGAGCAAACTGCTCCGAGAAAGCTAGGATGAATCCGCCATACGACTGTATGGATCGGGCTGGTAAGTTCTTAAACCTGGTCCGGGCATCGCCCTGCAACCCTGCCGCGAAGATGCGGCACTTCTGTGAGTCAGAGGCCCGAACGGTCCCCATCCTCAGCTTGAAATCCGTGACGTGATCGATCGGATCACCATCGCCTCGGAATACTGGCAACCCTTCGGGGTTGCGGTAGTATCGATCGGGGACTGCCGCCCAGATCTCCTCGGAGAAAGGGAGCATCAAATCTCCCAACGCGGCGGAGACACCTCCAGATTGTTGGGATGATGTCTGGGCTATATGCAGATTATGCCACCAGTCATCATCCTTGCTCCGCCTGATCGGGGCATCCATGGCTCGATCAAATAGTCCAGGATTGCGCCCCAGATTAGGCCCGCAATCCCTCTGCGTTCGCAGGGTTTCTAACTCCCTGGTAAGTTCGTCGATGCGCTTCTGCATCTGTTCCTGGTCCGTCCCAGGAACGGGAGTCGGAGTTCTAATTGGAGGAGGTGGGGTAGACTGGTATCTCAACCTCCTCATTGTTACTCCACGCCTGATAATCTCCTCTTCATCGGAGCTCTGCGCGTCTGGTCGCTTTCGTACCCTCTGCTTGCTGGAACAGGGCTTGTGATAGCCGGTGGTTCTGTTCCACTCCTCTCCGACGTAACTTCCATTATAACTTTCCTAACAACAGCTTCCAGGTCCTGTAAAGAGAACGTTGAAGCTGGAAGGCTGCTGGGAAGCGTATCACTATCGTTCCTCGAAGTTCCAGTTGTCATGCATTTGATTATCCTATCCCGGGTAAAGACCTCGAATGGGGATTAGAAAATCGTCCCCACGGATGGCGCGAAACTGTTGTGGTTTGAAAACCGGGGTGTCAACAGTCTACCGGTTCGTAGCAAAACGAACTCGGTTATAATTTATTTAATGTGTGGAGAATGATTATAAATCAAATGCAAAAGGGACACGGCAGATTTAGAGTGGAAAACCTCAAAGTTGAGGAAAAAACCACTTGACTAAGGGCTAGAAAAAATGCCCTTAGTTGATTCAATAAACAAGGTAATAATCACAAAGACCATGTTTGTTCTTTCGACAACAAATGGGAAAAGACTTATCGAAAATAAATCGACAAGAGGTTTAGTCAGGAAGCTCGTAAGAAGGATCGAAAGATCATCCTTTCTTCACACCCCAAGTGTCATTTTTATACGCCTACTGTGTTGTGTAGACAGTAAGGTGTCGTTTTGTGCTTGTCCTCTGAGGCTAGGTCAGCTCGTGTCAGGTGGAACAGCCGCCGGGCATGGCTTCATAGAGCTGCACGGCGCTAGGTTTTTCGGCGCTACTAGCCGGCTATTTCCAGGCTAAGGGAGGCTCGTACGACTTCACCGGACCACGCCTATGATAGGATTGTCGGTGGTTGTCGTCGCATGTTGAGGAATATGGATGGCCAGAAACAGACCTGTAAAGTGTGGACCGATCGGTGCTGGTGCGCGGCAGAAAACTGAGTCCTACCTATCAGGATCGATCGATATGAATGGCCGATCGGGCCACCTGGCCTGGCTGGGCCATTCATTCACGTGGGCTGGATCTAGGTCTCCAAATTTGGCTTATGTTATTTGGACTCATCTGATTAAGCTTGGTCCTAATCAAGTTTGAGGTATCGGGTTCTGGGGATCTCATCAAATATATTATTATAGTATTTAAGGTTAAAAATCTTTACAAAACTTACAACGTAAGCCGAACTTGGAGGCCCAGATCCAGCCCACATGAGTGAATGACCCATCCAAACCCTGTGGCCCGATCGATCATTCCTAACTTTCTAGACTTAGCAGGATTCAGAGTTAAGTGGTGAAGACCGTTCGGTCCAGATTTGGCTTAAGCCCTGACCTTATACTTAGCAAAAGTGCAGATTTAACAAAAGAAGGATATTTTATTCAAGAACGAGGAGTTTACAAATACAGGAAGCAAAGGACTGGGAAATTAAATCCTAATCTATTTGTCATTCTTCCTTATCTGCTCCGCCGGACTTCTCTGCAATCCATGCCTTGAGATCCTCCACTTTCTTTCCCCTTTTCTCAACTATTTCGTTGACCGATCTCTCCATAAGGTCAAAGAGGGGATAGTTGGGATCATTCTCCAACGGGGGCTCATCTAATTCGGGGATCTCACGGAAGTTTTCATCCTTGGTTAAAGGGTCAATCGTCTCCCAACAATCATCTTCGGGATCCAGACCAAACTTGTTGACTATTTGGTCCTTCATATTGTATATATATTGGGAGACGTTTGGTCCCTAAACGTTTGCCGCTAAGGCAAACATCATGGGCGATCGGGCAAAACCCAATAGGGCTTCCCGAACCGCACCCTCAGTTGATCATTGGACAATAACCAAGTCTTCTTTAAGTGCTTCCCTTTCTTCCTTCAAGGCATTCTTCTCTTACTAGGATTGCAAGAGAAGTCTGTTGCTTTCGTGAGATATTTCTTGTATCTGACGCTTCAAGTCCAAAGCTCGGGCCGTGGCGGAGTTTGCTGCTGCTTGGGCCTCCCCGCCTTAGAAGCAGCTAAGGATAACTCAGTACCCGCTCCAAGCAGCTCTCCGTTCAGGCGGTCCCGATCGTCTCTAACCGATTCAAGCTCTTTCTGTTTGATCTCAACTTGCCGCTGAGCTAAGGCAAGTTGGCCTTCCAGATCTTCAGACGCCGAGGAGATACTTCGGCTGAGCTGGACGGCGGAGGCAAGGTCTAAGGCCCTTCTATGTGCCTGCAAGAGTTAGATTGGATTAAGAACGTATACCCGAGCAGGGCAGCATGAGCTGAATACAACTTACTATAGCTTGGGACTCCAGATATGCTGAAACCAAGCTGGGCAACGCGCCATCAATATCGGGCAGATTTTTCTTCCCTAAGAGTCGGTATTCTTCGAGGGCGGCATCATTCCATGAAGGGGGGACTCTTTTCGGTCCCCGGGCCTTAAAAACGGAGACTACCATATCCTGGATAGCCCCGCGAATAGCCTCGGGGTTAGACGAGGATGGGGCTGGTTTCTCCCAGATTGTGACCCCTTTCGTCGGGATCGGGACTGTGGGTCTGCTCACAGTTGACCACAACCTCTTATATTGCTTTGGGGTTTCCTCTTCGAGGCCCCGCTTGATCGTCGATGCAGAGACTGAAGGTCTCTGCGCTCTGTCTCCTAAACTGGATGAGGGGCGGACGTCTTCCACCCGCATGGACCCCTACAACAATAACCGCACGTATCCGCTTAGAGATAACCTCATCCACCTGGTCTATTGATCGGGGCTCTGGCCTATGGCTCCTGGAGCTCCCCGATGATCGTGAAGGCTCAGCTGCAGCGCTGGGCTTAGGTTTTGATGCTTGCAACTGAGCCTCCTTCTTGGCTTTTGAAGCAGCAGCCACTGCAGCAAGTCGGTTCTCAGACATTGTATCAGTAGAATCTGCAAAAGGAAAATAATAAGGACCAGGAAATATGAATTAAAGCAAGCTAAGTCGTACCCGATCCTTATGAATCAGAAGAGTCAGAACTGGAGAAGATACCTTTCGGAGCAGGGGCTCCTTTTCTTCCTGCTACCCCGATCTCTAACAGCTTCTTCTCCCGAAGGATGTCAATTCTTCG
Organism: Utricularia reniformis; assembly: GCA_009725065.1. NCBI lineage: Eukaryota > Viridiplantae > Streptophyta > Magnoliopsida > Lamiales > Lentibulariaceae > Utricularia > Utricularia reniformis. The sequence continues at coordinate 413,800 of RWGZ01000967.1, forward strand.
GGAGGAGGAAGCATTGCCAAGGTGTTGGCAATATCAGGGTGGGATGGGTTGAACCGGCTTCGGTCCACCTTCCCGATGTCTGAGTGTGTTGTTAGGAAGGTAACTTTCAGCAGGTCCTCCCTCGAGATGTATATCCAGACGTAACAAGATTCCCATTCATGAAGGGAATCTTCCTTCTCTACGATAATACACTCCTTCGTTTGGGTAGCTATATAATATAGCCTGCAACCCCCTAACAACCTTCTTCCCCTATGGGATCCCACCAGGAATAGGTTGAAAAAATGCCTGAGGGTTGGCTCTACCCTCTGTTTGTGGCAATAATAAATAAAAGTGATAATATAAACATAACTGCCCGGAAAAAGAGCAAAAGTCGGGCAGTGAATCTCCCGAAGAACGGCCGCGACAAAAGGGTGAAGAGGAAATCGCAAGCCTGATCTTAGGGAGGCATAGCTAACGGGTATGGCGTTAGCCGGAACGTTCATCTCGGCAGGAAGGAAGCACGGAACGTCTTCCTTCCCCCTCCAGATGGGATAATGGGTTGGAATGGAAAATTTGACCCGAAAGGCTTCAAGGTTCATTGTGGTTATGTCTGGATACCTAGACCTACGAGATGTCATGGATGGTTACCTTAGAATTTGCAAAAAATTTGAAGTGGAGGAACGGTTGAGCAAAATCGCCGGAGGATTCTGAGACTGGAGCAATCTGTCGCAAAGTGTGATAATGGTTGCACAAGGCAAAAATCCTGACTTTTATACCGCGTATTGCTCAATCACACAGGGTGACACGTCATCACTGCAGGCGGCTGCAATCTGACAGTCTGTCCCCCCTTTGGAATACGGAAATGCATTAGCTATTGCAGAGCCTAGAATTACGTTTCTACCCTCAACCGCTATGGATTTCAAATTTGAAAATTCACGTCATGAAATTTCTAAGTGCGTGATCGGTCCCCAAGGACGCCGTTACAACCAGTTCGGGTACAAGATTCTGTTGCTTCGATCGGGCATTTACATACAAACGATCTCAATCTGTTGATCGAACCCCGATCACCACCACGGTGGCGACAGAGTCCGAGGGGCTAGTGATGAGATCTCCGAAACCCGGTGCCTCGAACATGATCAATGTCAAGCTTGATCAGAAGAGCCCATACAATGTAAGCCGAACTTGGAGGCCCAGATCCAGCCCACATGAGTAAATGACCCATCCAAACCCTGTGGCCCGATCGATCGTTCCTAGCGATCGGTCCCGATATGTAGGGCCCAGCTTATCGCATGCGCCAAGATCGATCGGTCCACATATTACAGGCCTTACTTCGGGCCATCCATACTCCTCCCATGCAACAACAACCCTCGATAGCCTTTCAGAGGCGTGGTCCGGCGAGGTCGTACGAGCCTCCAATGGACAGGGAATAGCCGGCTAGTAGCGCCAAAAGGTCTAGCGCCATGCTGCTCTGTGAAGCCGTTTCCGGCGGCTGTTCCGCCTGATATTAGCCGACCTAGCCGCAAAGGGCAGACACAAAACGACACCCTACTGTATACATCACAGTGGGAGTATAAAAAGGACACTTAGGGCGTGAGAAAAGGATCTTCCGATTTTCCTTGGAGCTTTCGCATAGAGAATTCTCTGTCGATTTATTTTCGATATTTCTCTTCCTCTTTGTTGTCTAAAGAACAAACATGACCTTTGTGATCATTAATTTGCTTATTGAACCAACTAAGGGCACTTCCTTTAGCCATTAGTCAAGTGGTTTTTTCCTCGTTTTCGAGGTTTTCCACTCTAAAATCGCTGCGTCTTTTCACCTTTAGTTTATAATCGTTCTCCACACATCAAATAAATTATAACCGAGTTCGTCTTGCAACGAACCGATCGACTGTTGATACCCCCGGTTTTCGAACCACAACACTGTCAGTGAACCATTTGGATGAAATTATTGTTTTTTATGATGAACCAATTTCTACATAAAATATGGATGAGTTAAAACATGAAGAACCCTTTGGATGAATTTCACAGAAATAGTACAAACACGTTCGAACAAATTGTATGAACAATGTTCGAACAAGCTATTCGAACGAACATGAACATTTACTTAATAATTTGAACAATGTTCGAACATATTTTCACGTTCGAATAAAATATGAACGAACATGAATACGTTCGAATATAAATATGAACGAACATGAACACAACGCGTTCAGTTCGTTCGGATCGAATAACAGCCATAATTGAGTTTATGGAGGTCATAGGTGAACATGTGCTACTACATTACAAGTTTTCTAGTCTATAAATATTAAACTTTCGTTTATTTTATTTGTACTTCTTTTCTTCATTTTTTTCCGTATTGTTATTTTACTATTTGAAGAAACGTTTATGTTAATAATTTTATTATCATTTCATTACTTTTAGTGAGAATCGTTTATTAATGATTTTTTATAAAATATATTTTATAGAATGTTATTTATTTATATGTTTTCTAAAAGTGCATTGTGTTCTAAAAAAATGTTGAACATAGTATCTAAAAATCGACTCAAACCGAACTCAACCCATATCAATCGAAATTTACGAAAAATCAAGCTGAGCCAAAATCACCAAAATTTCGTTTGAGATTAAAATCAAGATTTAGACGAAGAGTCCAAGACCAAGAATGGGTTATCCGAGTTTGGGTTAGGATAAGGCAAAGATTGAGTTGTGACCATGTTCTCAAGATAAGGCCTTATCGTTTCTCCGCATTTTGTAATGTTTGTTCCAAAGAAGCACAACTTTAAAATACTTTAAGATCACAATGCACGCCCTTCACACATTTCATCATTTATTGTAGATGTTGATCGATCGACCTGTAAATTGAAAAAAAAATCGTAATAAAAACCCTTTTTAACCCATGGACTTGTAA
>RWGZ01000967.1:418608-428916 GCA_009725065.1 Utricularia reniformis
GTAAAAAATGCAATTCGCGATTGGCTAACGCGAATGGTGGTATTTTTCCGGCACTGTTCCGGATCGGTGGTATTTTGCGCTAAACTCCGATATTTTTCTTAACAATAGTGGTCCAGATTATATGAAACCGAAAAGTTAAACATGTTTGTCTCATAGAAGTCCTAAGATGGGAAACCCTCAAGAAGTTCCTCGATGCTAAGAAAAAAGTAAAATCATTAAAATTGAGTTGCAAGCTCGTTGGGCTAACACTCACTCAAAGCATATAATAATGTACTAATTGGAAGTGGATCGTTGCCCAAGGGGGTGAGTCATTATATTCGGTATCGAAGAAGACTAGAGTTATAGTTAATATGTGTGCAAACATTAGCGAAGACGCTGAATCCATTAAGGAGGTGCAGAAGTAAGAGCACTAGGGGGGAGCCACCTTAGTCCAAATTAAGTAGAGGTTTGGTGGAAAATTAGTACGAGAATTTTTTCTATAGCAATAATGGTATGAATTACATGAAAATCAGAAAGTTAACTGTGCTTTCTAGTGGGTCATTTCTCGGTGCTAAGGAAAAAATAAAACCTTGAGTATTGAATTGTGAGCTATACAAGCCGATTTGGATAAAAAGCGCATAATTTCATATTAGATGGAAGTAGATCGTGACGTGATGGAAGCACGTCATGACAATCATAATGTTGAAGTTCAAAATACACTTTTTGAGATGCATGTAGTAAACAGACACCAAATCGCCCCCTTGAGTATATGTCGCAACGTTGTGTTGTAGCTGGTGAATTCGTGAACCCATGCTGAATGAGTATCATTTGCCTACTTATCACAAAGAACCTTTGTTGATTCGATTAATTCAACCATTAATCGAACTGAGGGTTCAAGTGTGTTAAGAATCCAACCACACACCATTAAATTAACCATTCTATTATTTCTAATGGATTGGCCCTTCAAAGTAACCAAATTAGTTTACTAGCCACTCTAGTCTTAGAAATCAATTAAATCGAATTGGTTCGCGAATAAATAATATTGTAATGTATTTTTTTTTCTGGCATAGCAATTTAATCCCGGAAGTTAAACACAAACCTCAAACAAAATGCACCCAGAATCACATGCTTCGAGTTTTCGAAATTCAGCCGAAACTCGAACCAAATTTAATATATTTTGAATTAAACTTATCCTTGAAAAATACTTAGATTTTATTTGTTTGATATCATTTGGTTTCCAGTGTATGATTAATTGCAAGCTCAAGATCCCTCCAATGATAGGATTTTTAATTAAAAAATAAAATAATTGATAAATAAGAAATTATTAATTGTTGAGGTAAATTAAAAATATTTAAATTAAATGAAGTTTTATTCTGGTATAGTCAATAGTGTTGTGTGTGTAACAGAGCACAGGGAACATAATTATTCTTAAGTGTCCTGGGGAACGGAACACACATTGAAAATAATTGAAGGCCCCCCGATTAATTTTCCACTTTCTTTAATCATTTTTCGCTTTTATTATTATTTTTATTATTTCATCTATCATTATTGCTGACAACCCTTAAACCGGATACCAAGTATGCGTTTTTGTTGAGAACCATTAACCCTGATACCGACGAGAAGTCCTAAATCAAGATGAAGGTGGTTAAGCCCAAGCGATGATTCGACATCTAAAATTATCAAGTATAGGATTTGGCCCGGCAAACAGCTTAGGGCCAGACAGACTGGATTGGTCCCGACAAACAGCTTAGGGCGATCGGTCCCGGCAAATAGCTTAGGGCTAGACAGACTGGATCGGTCCCGACAAATAGCTTAGGGCCAAACAGACTGGATCGGTCCCGACAAACTGCTTAGGGCCAAGCAGACCGATCAGTCCCGACAGACTGCTTAGGTCTCAGCAGATCAATCGGTCCCGACAGACTGCTTAGGTCCGACATTTTCCAGCACGTGAAAGCAACCTCCGACAATCTTGTCAGAGACGGTGATTTGGCATGGATTACACGCAAAAGCAACATCCGACAACCTTGTCAGAAGCGGTGATAGAGCGTGGATTACACGCGTTTCCCCCTCTATAAATATAGATCAACAATATAAGCTCAAGAGGCCAATTTCTGTGAACCCTAATCTACTGTAAATTCATTTCAATGTTCTTATTTCTCTTATACATTTTCACATCATTTATTAATGAATTTACCGTGAAAGTTCTCCTCTCGGCAACGTGGTTTTTTCCCCTTTTCTTAATGGGTTTTTCCACGCTAAAATCGTCTGTTTTTTTTCATTTCTGTATTTCAAGTTATCTCCAAAAACAACAAATAAAACCGATTTTCAGAATCTAATGAGTGTTGATACCTTGAAGTCATCATTTCTATATCATTGCTGTGTTGGTACAACCTTTGTCCTTTTATATTAATTGTTAATAATCAATTTGATATTTTTTAATTTATTTATGGAAACATTAAAACATCATATAATTCTCTTATATAGATATCAAATGATATATCGGGTTTATTTGGTTTCTCGGATGCGATGATACTTATAAATTGATTTTTTTAATTCAAACAAAAAAAATAAATTGTGATATATTTATCACTAAAAGTCACAATTTCATTGTTACTTTTAAAACCATCATTGTAATAATAAGTATTTGATAAATGACTAATTTATTATTATTTCTATTAATTAAAATATTATTATGCTTAGTACATTCCTATACAATAGTATATTTATATAAATCAAATTATGATAAAATAATTTTATCAAATTCATGTGACGATAATTATATATTAAAAAATTTGGTCTAACTTACCTATTGGACAAGATAGGGTGTAAACGAACTGAATCAAACCGAAGTTAACTTTAATGTTTTTTTAAGGTCCGAGTTCAGCTCGAAATATACAAGATTCAATTCGAGGTTCGATATGGGTTCAAAAACCAATAATCTTTGATTCGAGGTTCGATTCGAATTCGAATTAATTAAAAATAAGGGCAGAAGACAGTTTTGGTCTCCAAAGTTCCAAACTTTTGGCAATTTTGGTCCCCAAACTTTTCAATTTTGGCAAAACCAGCCCCCAAAGTTTCATGTACGCAAAACCGGTCCCCAAAGTTTGCGAATTTTGGCAAAACCAGTTCCCAAAGTTATGTGCGTGTGGCATAATTGGTCCCCAAAGTTGTAATTTGTGGCAAATTAGGTCCCCAGACGAAAATTAATTTGGAGGTCGGTTTTGCCAAAATTCGCAAACTTTGGGGACGTATTTTGCGAAAATACGCAACTTTGGGGACCAAAATTGGCAAATCATCAAAACTTTGGGGACTGTTTTTGCCACTCGAAACTTTGAGGACCAAAATTACCAAATTATCCAAACTTTTGGGATCCAAGTCGCCATTTTCTCTTAAAAATAATATATAGAATATAAATGAAATATTATAATATATATTATATTATTAATATATTTAAATATTATAATATTATTATGTCGCGAACCAATTCGATTCAAAAAATCGAGCTCGAACTCGAAACGGAGACTAGTGAGGTATATATTATAATATTTAGTTTTTAAATAAAAACTTGACCGGTTCATTTAGTTTTTACCCCTAGGAGCTAGGACAAGGACATGGAGAGCTAGGCCTTTTATTTGTATTTGGCCTGAAACAAAAAATAAATGTGTGGCGCATTTATTATATTTGAATGTGAAGTAATTCAATTGTTCTCTTTTGTCTCTCTTATTGCATACCTAATGGTTGAATTTATGAGGAATTTAAAGATAAAACCCTAAACCCAACTCCCAAACCCTAAATGTATTATATGCTTTAACAATCCCAATTGTAATGCTATCGATTAAAATAACGGTACTGTCAAATGTGATTAACAAATAATTATTTTTTAATGTAAATAAAAAAACAATATTTTGATTTGTTAATCGCTAAAGAATCAAAATTTTACCACAAATATTAAAACTTTAACAAATGTAGCATTATCCTAATCTAAAAAAACTAATTACCCTTTATTCATTGATATATTTTTTCTTTTATATANCCGGACGAAAATTAATTTGGGGACCAAAATTGCCAAAATTCGCAAACTTTGGGGACGTATTTTGCGAAAATACGCAACTTTGGGGACCAAAATTGGCAAATCATCAAAACTTTGGGGACTGTTTTTGCCACTGAAACTTTGGGGACCAAAATTGTCAAATTATCCAAACTTTGGGGACCTAAGTCGCTATTTTCTCATTTATAACTTAAGGTGTTGACATCGTATTTAGAGAGTTGGTTGACATTTTTGCTCAAACGGTATATCAAATTTATAATTTCATAAATTAAATGACATTACCTTTACATAACATGTAAGTTAAGAGGTCGTAACTAAACTTTAGACAAATTAAATAAATTTATCATGAATCCTAAACTTTGAGGACTATAAACGTGAGTTCCTCATTTTCAATGAGAACATAGAATTTAAATTAAATAAATATACATAATTTATTTAATATTTGGATGGGGACACAGGTACAGTATGGTATGATTGATGATACATTTTTTGTGTATGGGGCAAAGTAATTTGGTAGGCCATGGGACATGGCATGCCTAGGGACAAAATTATAACTAACATATACACCTTTTTTCTTAAAGATAATTATTACATATTCTAATACTGAAAATATTAGATTATTTTAAATTAATATAATTATGAATAAATTATACAAAAATACACATATATGTTGTAACGAACAAAATGTCTTCCAAATTTTCACAATTTTATTAAATTTAATCCTCATAATTTGTAGTGGTATATTTACTCTAAAATTTTAAAATTTTGACAAATTGATTCTCTAAATTTGCAATATTTAACAAATCAAATCGTAAAATTCGCAAATTTGGTTCCCAAAATTTTATTTTGATCAATGATCTTATTTTCTAAAATCGAAAAAATTTAGAAATCAATTATGTCATATTGACTAAACTTTAACAATTAATTTTGTTATCCTCATACTTGATGAGAACTCTAGGACCGGGTACCCTGTAATGGGTAAGGCCCGATAACAGTTGGGCCAGTTTAAATAATCAAAACGAATTCTCACAGCCCAATTACACCTTTAAGAAGACCGGCCCGATGTTCAACACGGAGGACCGAAGATAACCTTAGTAAAAATAAGCGTTATCTGCCAGCTGGCTCCGCGGTTCGGTCCGAACGGTTACAAAACAGTTACAGGCTCACGCGTTCCACGCTTCGGGCCCTGTCACGTTTATCATGCTTCGGGCCCGATCACGCAGACCACGCATCGGTCNTGTGCAATGTATCGTCTTGTTGAATTTGTCCCACATTGGTTAAATAAATGGGATTGATTAGGTTTATTAAGAGGTGAAATGTTATCACATAATGACTCGATCAAGTCTTTTAAATGTGTGGCATCCTCTGTAAAAACCTCTCGGGGATGTGAGAGGGCATCTTAGATGAATCCCAGCATCTGCTGTAGATGGGAAACGATCATATGTTAAGTATAGTGATTTGTCTTAAATTGCACGAGTCATTTTCCCTAGCAAAGTGACAATGATCACATTAGAACTGGAAAATTAAGCATGCTCACCCTAGAGTAATTCAATGATGGATGACTCATTGGGAAGTATGAGGTTAGGGAAAAAGTAAAGCCATGAGGATCAGGTGGGTATCATTAGGGTTATCCTAATCCAAAACGAATAATATCATGCAAGTGGGAAGACGGGTCATTACAATCCTCCCCTTAATCCTGTTCACACTCTCTCAATGTAATTTCAGCCAGGCTCTATAATTCCGAGACTTATGTTTATATTGTTTTATTTTAGAATCTTTGACAAATAGGGTAGCTTAAAGTGTTACCAAGTTCTTCTTTTGAGTTTTTTAATTTACCATTAGGAGTGATTTACTCTCTCCGGGACACCCTACACGAACAATCTCAGGTTCTCAGCAAATATACTTGACATTCCCTCCTGACAGTATATTTAAGGAAGAGGATGTAGCAAATTACTTTAGGTAAATTGTTAGAACTTGTGAACTTTGTTTTTTAGGTAAATATTCACATTGATTCATGTTACTTTTATTATGAAGCACTTTCGGACCGGTGCAAGATGTTAGAATTCCATATCAGTCAAAGAGAATGTTTGGCTTTGTTACTTTTGTTAGTTCGCATACTGTAAATATCATTTTGGCTAAAGGGAACCCTCATTTCATCGGTGATGCACGAATACTCGTCAAACCTTACAAGGAGAAAGCGAAAATTCTCGACAAGTAAACTTATAAATTATACTTCTTTGCAGTTTTGTTTTGTTAGCTTGTCTCATTTAAGAATGATTCATGTGTAGAAAATCACTTCATCAGCAAATACACAAGGGGGATTGCATAGAACAACTTGAAATCCCTTTTGGTAAGAGCATTTTCGTCCCGAAGATCAACGTTGTTTTTGTTTTGCAAATCGCTATTTCTTTTTTTGCTTACAGGGCCAAGAATGTTAAATACGCAGCAAGTCGAGGAACAGTCTGATTTACGAAACACTATTGAATTCCAAGGCCAGAGGATGATGAATATGCAACTTTTCGACCATGCCTCTCCGAAAAGGACTGAGTTTCTAATGAGTCTAAATTCAGTGGCTCCTTCTGAATCCATTAACTTCGAAGCTTTTCGGGGTTAGTTAGTGAAACAACCAATCTTTCGAAATCTTTATTTCGTATTTGTGATTGTTGTTCATTGCAGATTTATTACATGGTGATGCTAATACAATGATTGTCCGAAGCAACCCCGACTTTTCCTATAAAAACGAACACGAACATGATTCTTAAACCGCTAGTTGCCGGAGTGGTAAGTTTTTTTTTCTGCTGTTAGTATGCAACACTTCCTTAACACATAAATAGAGTTGTTCTTCAATAATTTCACAGTATTTTTGGTTTTAAATACGTAAGAAATACTACAATGACATGCTTGATTTTGAATCGTAAGTTTATCTATTTGCCCGACTTCTTTGATGAGAAGTTTGTATAGATTCTGATGAGTTTATGTGACAAGTGCACGAACTAGCTTAATTTCGAGTGAAGCAATGTCACAAAGGAGTCTTATTTTCGATCTTGACATGAAGCTGTTAAAATGTAGGTATTGTTGTTTGTAGCTATTTTTGCTATATTGCACAATTCGTGGAGTGCGTGTTTTTCAACGCACCTCAATGCATCGTCTAAATTCTAATTTCTCAAAAAACATACATTGAAATAAAAAATATTTTCTATTTTCGTCTAAACTATTATGTTTCCATAAACTTACATGTAACCAATTGCGTCACGATTGTTTCTATTTAGACAGAAATGCAATGTTGGATATATAATGCAAAGGTTAGATTTATCAATGTTTTCATATTTCTCCGAAATTCCGTACCGATCCAGAGCGGTATGATCGATATACGGGTCGGTACCAGATTATTTTTTAAACTAATTAAAAAATAATATTTAATTAGTTTTTTAGGATCGAACCAGAAAACAACCGGAAATCGACCATAATACTCGATACCCAACGGTATAAAAAAGTACCGATGAAGCCCTTGTATTTAACGGTATACCATCCGGTATGAAAACATTGAGATTTATGATAAATCTCTCATACCTTGCGTAGAGTATACATTCAAACTTTAAATGTCAAAAATTGTATGTGTTGTGGTTCGAAAACCGGGGGTGCCAATAGTCGACCGGTTCGTTGTAAGACGAACTCGGTTATAATTTATTTAATGTGTGGAGAACGATTATAAACCAAAGGTGAAAAGACGCAGCGATTTTAGAGTGGAAAACCTCGAAGACGAGGAAAAAACCACTTGACTCAGGGCTAAAGAAAGTACCCTTAGTCGGTTCAATAAGCAAATTAATGATCATTGATGAGATCCCCGGAACCCGATACCCCGAACATAGTCAGGACCAGGCTTGGCCGTAAAAGCCCAAACAACGTAAGCCGAACTTGAAGGCCCAAATCCAGCCCGCGTNACCCTAAATGTATTATATGCTTTAACAATCCCAATTGTAATGCTATCGATTAAAATAACGGTACTGTCAAATGTGATTAACAAATAATTATTTTTTAATGTAAATAAAAAAACAATATTTTGATTTGTTAATCGCTAAAGAATCAAAATTTTACCACAAATATTAAAACTTTAACAAATGTAGCATTATCCTAATCTAAAAAAACTAATTACCCTTTATTCATTGATATATTTTTTCTTTTAATATAATAAATATAAATATTTTCATAGAAATCAAACATAATTTTATCAAATACTTTTAAATTCATGATAATCTCATATTTCACTACTATCCTCAAGACCTGTGGCTCCGACTCGGTTCGACTCGACTTGACACGACACGACTCAGCAAGAGTATAAGAGTCAAATTTTCGACTCGAATTATTAAATAAAATAATATTAAATAAAAACAAATTAAAAATAATAATTGTTAGAATTTGTAGAAAGTTCCATAAACTCCAAGTTTAAAACTACAAATATTAATCAATTTATTATATAAGAAGATCTAACTTATAAAGAATGAATATCGTTCGTCGATTCTACCATCTCCCAAAAAACAACTTTTTGGTCCATCATCGCTTGCACGAATAATTTATAAGTAGATCGACAACATAAGAATGTCGTGAAAGCACATAAAATACATTTTTGATGAAGAAAAAAATCAAATTAAGGAAGAAATCAAAATGATGTCGTTTTGTATCAAATGTCGGAGTGAGTCGGAGAGTCCGACTCGATCCTACACGAGAGAATGTAAAAATTTGAAGAGTCGGTGCCGCATAACTTAAGACCCTTTCACCTCACCAAACCAAACAAAATGGACCGAGGCTTTGCATTTTATATGTTACACGGATCCAAGGATATGGGTGAGAGCTGCAGGGGCATGAAATGGGACGATTTTGCAAGTATACAATTTGAATGCATCAATTTAAAATAATTAATCTAAATATTTTAATTTTTTTAAAATATATTAAAAGTATAAAAAATTACTGTAAAATTATAATAATAATAAATTTAAAATAAAAATTAACTATTTTAAGATTATTAACTACTATTTGATTCATTTTCACTATTAAATACTCTATTTTATATTTTTTTATCAAACTCATTATATTTATTATAATTCAGTCGTGTTTATTTATTAATATGTTTGCATTTTTTTATATTAGCATGTTGGTGTGAATCCGATTCTTGAATTTTGAAAAATTGAACCACTCATACAATATAATGAGTATGGTTGGTTATCATATTCAAAGCTAGATTGCACAATTCGCTCGACTTCGTGCGCATCGGGTGCGGGATACGCATGATGCGTACCGAATGTGTAAATATTTAAAAATAAATAAATTTTTATAAAAACGAAAAATTAATATTTTAATTAATTTGCATGAAATTTTATACAATCTATTATATTAGTAATTGAAATGCTTTTAAATATTATTGGATTATTAATTAAATTATAAAAAATAATATATTTATATTATTTTAATAAATTAACCTTAATCGGATTCGTAAAAAATTAATGAATCTCACACTCTCACACTCCGAATCTCGTAACTCGCATCCTTGTTGGTGCAATATAGATTAAAAGTGTGAAATTGTTATTTTATAAATTCATACAAAATAAAAGAAAATTTACGGTATGTTAATCGTTAAAAAATCATCATTTCATTATAGTTGTTAAAATCAAGTGTGTATCATCGTAATTTAAGAAATGATTAATTTACCATTATTTCTAATAATTATAATATGATTATATTTTTTATTTTTTATATATAAATGTATATTAATATTTTACCTAAATATTATAATTTTACTAATATATTTAAAAATTCACAATTACCATATATTACAATATATCTTAGTTAACTCAATTTTAAAAAGTTAAAAAAAAAATTGATGCACTATTAATAAGGTGGTGGGAAGTAAGGTGTTCGCAAAATGTTATTTTTTGTTTCGTTATTCTGAGGCGAGCAATTAATAGAATAACATTTGGAAGGATGATTAGCTTGAATTAAGTAATGCGACCGCTGTGTCGTCTTCTCTTCTCGCTCATTTCGGTTTAAATTCCTCAAGAGTTGGAGTGCAATTTCTCTTATACTTGTGCCTGCGAGTTTTTCTGTTCCTAAAATTGTGTTTTCGTCTCTCTGGCTTCTCGTCTTTGCATTTTGTCATTGGGATGTGAAACGGAAAGCAAAGCCCTTTCAAGTCTCAAGGTGTTTTGGGTTTCTGATTTCTTGTTGAGGGTTGAGAAAAAAGGAAACAAATGAAGTAAAACCATGGATTCATGTGAAGCTACGAGAGT
>RWGZ01000968.1:0-91091 GCA_009725065.1 Utricularia reniformis
CAATGTAAGAAATGTTTATATACAACGCCTTTCGAATATAAATCGCACATTCTGCAGTTGTAAAAGTTAAAAGATGAATGGAGCTTCACATACCATCTTTTAAGCTTAGCTTTATGTTCTTCACTTCAATAGACAAGCGCTGTTTATGGTCTTCCATATCCTTCATAAGAGAAAGAAGGTTCGTACGATACACTTCGCACTTACGATTTGCTCGTTCGAGCTCCTCCGTAAGCTCGGTTATCCTCTCATCAATGTTTTCCTGTTTTAGGAATCACATATACATCTTATGTAACACAATATAAGATAAAGAGAAATATAAACCTCGGAGATTTGGCCCGACGAGCTCCCTCGATCCTCGTTGGTCGAGTTATGACTCAAAGAACTATTTGTTCCTTCATTCTTTAATGCCATAGCAACTTTCCTTGAAGCATCTACAAAAAAAGCCATAACAACATCATATGATTCAATAGATTCGGCTCCTTCATCGGCAATTTCGAAAGCCTCATGTCGAAGGGTATTATACCGAACCATATGGGATTCCAAATAACAATTGAAGCCTGAAAAATGCTCTTCTAGAGTAACACTACTCTTCGCGTTCCTTGTCCATCTTTTCGAAATGTAACGAGTGGGAAGCGTGAGCACATTCGTGACTCTAAAAACGGCTAATATATGTCGACATAGAATACCCGAAAACTCGAACATCTTGCAGCTACAAGTAGCTTTCATTTCTAACACATTGAACATTACATTATAACCTTTATGATCTTCACCAAATTTTGCTACTTCATATGTAGTAGCTTCTTCATTATCCATCTTTTTCGATGCCGTATAAATCAATGTGCTTATCAACTCTTCCTGAAATCGGGTAAATATTTTCTTCGTGTAGAATTCAGATGCCTGTTTCTCCATTGGTGAAGGAGTTTTCAAAACTGGCTGTATATTCATTGTATCGAAATCGGCTTTAACCTCCTTTTCGTACCGACTCTCTAATGCTTTCTCATACGACTTGAAAAACTGGCTTAAATTCGTAGATGCATTAACATATCCATCAAAGTACGAGTTCATACCGTCACTTCGTTGAGTTATAGACATTTCTGCAAAAAAAGTATCACGAAGATACACAGGAACCCATTGTCTTCGATCCTCGAAAATCCCTTGAAACCAATTATGATCCCGAAGATCATATTTTTCGACTAAAGTATACCAAAATGATTCAAACTCTTCACTCGTCTCAGATAAATCGACACACTTATGAAATGCAGCTTCAAAATCCACATGATCAAGCATTAGATCTGATAATTTCTCCTGGCATTGTTTATAAATATGCCACTTACAAAACCGATGTCGAGTACTCGGGAAAACTTGCATTATAGCAGAACGTATTACCGCATCATTCTCAGTTGTTATCGACATCGGAGCACGATTCGACATAGAAGCTAGCCACGTTCTGAATAGCCAAACAAATGATGCTTCTGATTCATTGCTCAAAAAAGCACAACCAAAAAGAATAGGCTGTCCATGATGGTTTAATCCCGTAAAGGGCGCAAACGGAATTCTATATCGATTTGATCTGTAAGTAGTATCGAAAGTTACGGTATCTCCGAAATGGCTATAATCGGTTCGAGCTTTAAGATCAGCCCAAAATACATTACCTATACATTGATCTTCATCAAATTGCATTGAATAAAAGAATGTAGAATTCTCAGCATGTTTTTGCTTCAAACAATTCAGAAGAAGCTGAATATCTCCCTCTATAGTTTTCTTCTTACTATTCCGAATATAGTTTCGACAGTCGATTTCTGTGAACCCGACTTTGCTAATTCCACCATAATCTTTAATAAGCACAGACATAATCCTACGAGGCCCCATTCCCGCAGCTTGCAAAGTGTCGATTAACGTTTTAGCAGGACCGGATATTTGTCGATGGGATCGAAGACAATGCACTTGATCAAGAGGAACTAACTCATGATTATGCTCCTTACAAAAACCTGAAACAACCCAATTCCCTGAATCTTGTATCTTTACAGATAATGAAGCTTTACAACCAACTCGAGTTACGGTTCTTGGCCGTTTGATCTCTCGATCTTTCGTTCGTTTCTCATTCAAATTACGAAACCCCTCTTTTGCACATACAAAAGATCTTTGAATTATAGCTCCGTCTTTTCTAGAACGACGAGAGGAGCTAACTCGAGTGCTAAATCCAACTCTTCTTGCATATGAATTATAGAATGCTTTTGCAGCTTCTTCAGATTCAAATTCCATTCCATCGTAAGGCTCAAGATCAATATCTTTAACCCCAATGTAAGTTTGCATATCTAAAGTATTTTCACTATGAGAATTAACATCATTTGGAGAATCATTAGATGTTTCTATAACATCAACTCCACACAAACCAATACCAAATTCAATCACACCATTTTCCATGCTAAATTCACTATCAAAATCAACTAAATCGACTTGGGTTTTTGGGTTTGAATCCGTAAGCCAAAAGCAAGTAATCAAAACATAGAAACTGACGCCAGAAAAAATACAATATTCGAATCAAGAAAGGATACTATTAAACAGGTTATTAGAATCCATGATTCATACTAGAGAGAATAAATTGAACTTTCGATTGTGTGGAGCGAAAATTCAAAGACCCCAAAGTGGGGTGGCAGTTGCCCACTGAAAGAGCAGTGGCGCGAGAACAGGGTATCGATATCGGTTATCTGTAGGCGCGGTGCAGATGATCAAAACCCTAGATTCATACGACGATTTTAAGCTAATCGAAAGTGCGGAGTGTGAAGTACATTCTATCATACCAATTAATTTTGGTTTAGGGTTTGAGATTTTGGTTAAATTTGGATTTCACATTCNGACATGCTCAGTACCACGTGAGAACCGGCAAAAGCCAAATATTTCATTCTGCGAGAAACCGGAAATATTGGCATCCATCAGTTTAGATGACGAAACACGAAAAATACACCAAAGCTTGTACTTTAAAGTTTGTACTTTAATGTTAGCTTCAACAGAAAAATACCTACAAAATAGAAGAGACTTACACCCTGTTTTGCTAAAGATGCTATAGAAGCTGAATTTTCGATATCCCAAACTCTCCCGGGTCCACTTCCAACGGAGACGAGAAACTTCCCATCAGTACTGCAGCAGAAAGCAAGTAAACATTAACGCTTCATTCAAGTCTAATGGCCTTGCTAAATTGCACCATGGATACCTGAAATCTAAATCCTTAACAGAAGAATGAGCTTTCTCATCATTGAGAACACTTTCCATTGTTGGCCACTTGAAAACTCTTAAATTTCCATCCTGTGTTACAGCAATATACGAGAACAATAAAATAGCATCCAAGCAATGCAGAATAGTTGCCATACGAGGCTTCTAAGTTGTCGTTTAGTTCAATATAGTTCAATATACAACAAAATCATCTGAAAATTTTATACCTCGCCAGCAACGGCAAGCAAATGCCCATCTGAGTTAAAGGTCATGGCTAATTGCTGCCCAACGTCTTCCAGTTGTGCAAGGTGTATTTCTGACGATCTCAGACTTAAAGCCTGCTCATCTTCTTGAACCCACTCAAACATACTGCAAGGCAAAAAAATTAATTAAATAAAGATCACAAAAAATTAGCACAAAAATAAATAACATAAGAAAATTGTTTTTCATGATAATATCCGTTCGGAATGATCTGGATAAAATGTAATTTAGGAAGTGTACATATTTGAATGATAAAAAATCAACTGAGCACCAGTATAAAAAATCAATAGAGGAAGAGAATACCGGCAACTTTTCGGAAATGAACATAGAACACCTTCTCCTCCAGGATGAACAGCAATTCTATATGGCAAATCACTACCAGTTCCAAGTTTTGACACCTTAAAGAGTGAAAAATCAGAACCTGGTGAATAATCTATAAGAACATATAGTAAGAAATGAAATCCAGAGAAAATAACAATAATTTGAATCCATACAACGTTGTGACACAACTACAATCAAAACAGAACATAAAAAGTTAAGCATTTAGCTACTGCCGTGCAAATCCGAATGGAGAAAGAAATCTCACAGGCTGATTAGAGAGGGCACTGGTTTCAAAATGAAACTTGGAGACAAGAAGCGCATTAGGTATTCCACTATGGCCTTCCCCTCCGCCTCCAGCGAGTATGACGTTGCTATTTACAGCAGATTCTGATTCCGTGGCAGAAACTGGAATCCAAGCTGCACCATAGAGTGGAACTCCATACTTTTGGCAGCTCAATTCTTCAATTTTGCTGCTCTTACCCATTTCCCCTCTCTTTCGTCACGATCCGCAAATTCTCAGATGCCTGCAACACGAATTCGATTATTCCTTAATCATTAAAATTGTAGATCAAACCTACAGAAACAACAATTAAAAGAAAAACGACAAAAAAACATGCATATGCTTGGTACGCACATTTTGGTAACGAGAATGATTCATGACGCAAATTCGAAATCTTACTGGGAATCAACCAACAGTACCTTGATCACGAAACCTAATTTAGTGTCACCACTCCAAATAGTCAAGCACTAAACCCTAAATGGACGCAGAATCGCAAGATGGAGAGAAGGAAGGTGGGCCAAAACAGAATCTGCTGTTTTGGTACCAAATAGGTGAGCATTGTTTACCAGAACAATAATAATAAATCAAATTAAATATTGAATATCAAATTAAACTAAATATCCAATAATTTTTTATTATCGATATCGAAATTATTTCAGTATTTCGACATTGGTATCAAAATTAAAAGTAAATAAAAAAAATTATCTCAATCAATTACATATAAAAATATTTTATAAAACAATTATTGAGAAATTGATCAAATTTATCTATTTATATAATAAAACAATCTCCAATTATTCTAGTTTCTACTCCAATATAAGTGTAGAATGTTTTGAAAATTCTGAAAGCAAATACGAAAAATAATTATTAAAAAATAAATGAAAAGTTGATAGCTTACTCACGTGGAAACTAAATTGTCATTTTCAAAGTTATCTTACTCATATTGATCTTCTTCAATATCATTATAATTTAGTCCAAACAGTTAATCTTGAATACATAATCATGTGATGAATCCAAACACTCTTTGAGTATAATCATGTGGTTTGATCCTTTCTTTACAAGTGGTATTGTTATTCCTTAGCCTAGAAGTACCATTTTTTATCGTATCAGCTTTCACTTCTACTCCATATGCCTTAGATCGAGCTACCATTTTACCATCTTCTTTCGTTATTCTCTCAAAATCAACCCAAAACTATGATCGCAAAGTCATTTTTTTCTCTTTCGCACTTTAGAAACGGCTTGTGGTTGAATGTAGGTTGATGCTTCACCATTCATTTTTTCCCAACACGATGATAACGGCAATCCATTCTCCTTTACTCATCATAATTTGATAGAAATTAAAATAATGACATGAGACCATACATTCAATCCAATATTAATAATTGAATTATCTATACCCATTTAAAAATTTAAATATATTTTAAAAATTAATTTGGTAGTCATTATATACCGAATTTTCATTCTTATTACCGAATATCAAACCAAATACTATAATTTCATAAAATTAACTATCAAACTGAATACCAAATACCGAAATTATAAATTTTTTGGGATTTTTAGCTAAATAGCTCTATGCGAAGATGTTGGCAAAATGACCCGCATCCATTTAGAGTATGCTGAATAACTTGTTTTCTAACATAATTTGTTAAATAACCTTCTTGTTATATTTTTAATTAAAATAAATTCAATAATTTATATATTAATTATATATATATATTTAAAATATATAATAAATTAAATTATTATATATTAAGATAGAATCATATAAGATTAATCGATATATCGGTCGATATCCCGATATTTGACGTGTCGCCCGATATATTATTGATAAAATATTTTATATCGACCATATAATATTGATTGGTATATCGGTCGATAACGTGGTATTTCACTATCGTCCGATATAATATTTTATCAATATTTTCATATATTAATTTAATTTATTTTAGCTTCTTACTATTTATTACACGAATTTAATTATTTTTACAATGTAAATGTATTGAATTCAAACTCATTAAAGTCAATTCGATCCAATGTTTTCAAATCGGACCGACGTACCGTTTCGATCTAGATCGGTATACCGGTATATTTTAAAAAAAAATTAAAAAAATTCTTTAAAAAAGGAATTTTTTTATTTTTTCCGGGTCGAACCGGTTATCCGATACCGATCGAAATACCGTTACTACCCGATTTTGGCCATACAGATCAGTATAAGAATATTAATTCTATCTTAATATATATAATTAATATATAAATTATTGAATTTATTTTAATTAAAATATAACAACGAAGGTTATTTAACAAATTATGTCAGAAAATATGCTATTCAGCAAACAGTAAATGAATGCATGTCATTTTGCCAACAATATTTTCGCAAAGAGCCATTTAGCAAACATCCTCTAAAATTTTTATATGATATTAGATATTCTAAAATTTTTATTCATCCCCTAAAAGTAGGGTAGGAGGGAGAAGGAAGAAAGGTCAAAAATCAAACGTAGGCCAAACTCAACTAACAAAAATGAGTCATTCAATATAATCAATATATATATATATATATATATATATTTTATAATTATGATTTATACTTTTTGATTTTGTCTAATTTAAATTAAATGATTTAGAGTATTTTTATAAACAATAAATTATATTTGTTCCTTAAATTTTAATAATTTTGACAAATTTGATCCATTAAGCTTNCAATAATTTATATATTAATTAAAAATATATAATAAATTAAATTATGATATATTAAGATAGAATCATAAAACATTAATCGATATATAGGTCGATACCCAGGTATTTGACGTGTCGCCTTATATATTATTGATAAAATATTTTATATCGATCATATAATATTGATTGGTATATCAGTCGATAACCTGATATTTCACGTGTCGTCCGATATAATATTTTATCAATATTTTCATATCGTAATTTAATTATTTTTACAATGTAAATATATTGAATTCAAACTCGTTAAAGTCAATTCGATCAAATGTTTTCAAATCGATCATACGTACCGTTTCGGTTCGGATCGGTATACCGGTATATTTTTAAAAAAATTAAAAAAAATCTTTAAAAGTAATTTTAAATTTTTTCCGGACCGACCCAGTTACCCGGTACTGATTGAAATACCGGTATTACCCGATTTTGGTCGTACCAGCCTGTATAAAAACCAATGCGGGTTGTATACCAGTATATTATAAAAAAATGAAAATTAATTTTTTTTTTATTTTTTCCGGGTCTAACCGGTTACCCGATACCGATCGAAATACCGTCACTATCCGATTTTGGTCGTACCGACCAGTATAAGAATATTGATTATATCTTAATATATCATAATTTAATTTATTATATATTTTTAATTAATATATAAATTATTGAATTTATTTTAATTAAAAATATAACAACGAAATTTATTTAACAAATTATGTAAGAAAGCAGACTACTCAGCAACATCTTTATGAATGCATATCATTTTGCCAAGGATACGATGGCAAAGAGCTATTTAGCTAAAAAGCCCTTTGATGTAGTCACTTGGTATTTGTAGTCATTATAAAAACATTATTTAATTGTATTAATTAAATTTCACTTGTTTAAATTTGTTTATAAAGCGTGTAAGCCACGTGATTAGCGGTTATATGGAGTAGCGCAAAATACAGCAGCGTACGCATATGTGAATGCTTGACCGTTAACTTTCAAGAAGATTTCAAATACGAATTGGTATTCGTCTCTCGATCCTCTAAGAAGTATTTCGCTGTTTCTGAAGCGCTTTTTGGTATCGATTTCTACAGTATTTCCAATCCGCGATTGTACTTCGTTTTCTGTGTTTGATAATCTGATTCTTCTTGATTTTGTTATTCGATTCTGTTTCTTTTGATTCTATCGTTTTTATGGTGTATAATGAAGTCTGATACAGAGTGTGATTTATTGTTCTTATTCTTCGTTTTTGTGACAATCGCCTTCTTGATTGTTTAATTCCTATCGCGCGCGACTACTGGATAGATTTTGAAAACTGGAGCGGGAGAGTTTAGAGATTTTCTAAACATTCGTGAGAAGAAGAGTGAAAAATGACTGATCCGGACAATGTTGATGAATCAAAAGGAATTGAGAATTTAGGTGAAAAAGTGCATGGACAAATTCCGCTGGAAGGAATACAATCAATTATAGATGTTCCAGAAGAGATGCTGGTGCAGTTAGGACTTTTTGGTTCATCAAAATCTGCATCAGGCTCACCCCTACAATTTAAAGGTGTGAGAGTGTTTCTTCCTAATTTTTTCGCTTCTTTATGTACAAAAATGAGTCTGATGAAAGGGCAGAAAGTTCACTCCAGAATATGCACTTCAAAACCTTCGACTCCTCCTAAAATGTCTTTATTTGCCAGCTCAATAAATTCATACAGAATATGACTCAGATACCGTGCATTCAGGATCATCTTCAACTGCTACTGGTTTACCTTATGAAGGATATAACATTGCTTATGAAGAGAAGCCACATAACGATAGTGATTATGATGAAGTGAGTCTGTATGGCTGTCAAATCTCTCTTAATTATCATTATGTTTCATTCTTTAAATTCTCTGCTATTAAACATCTTTTGATTTAATTATCATTATGCTATCATTTTGCTTCATCCCTTGGTGCGTTTGCTAATAAATGCTTTTGTTTGTGTTCCTTTATATTATTCTCCTAAAAATTTTGTTAGAACAAGTTAATGCTCTGCATTAGTTTTGCTTCTTTAGAATTTATGTACTTTGTTCTATTGCAGATGAAAGAATACAAGTTTGAGAATGATTTAAGAATTGTAAAGGGATTAGAAATAATAGAAGTATTTGGAGATGGGAACTGTCTCTTCCGTGCAGTGGCAGATCAAGTTTATGGTAACGTTGAGGAGTATGATTTGGTTAGACAAAAGTGCATTGACTACATGGTAAAAAATCCAACTTTAATTGCATTATTTGAATCCATTTTTATGCCTTCAGCCCAGTGAAAGTGATTTTATTTCTTTATGAAATTACAGGAGAAGGAACGAAGCCGTTTCTCCATGTGCATAGCTGAAGATTTTAAATCCTATTGCGATAAGAAGAGAATGGATAAGGTACAAGAATTGAAATTTCTTCAGATTACAGAAAGATATAAGCTGCATATTATATGTATTTATGTGTTTGTAAAATGATATAAGGTTTATGGAGACCATGTTGAAATCCAGGCTATATCAGAAGTTTACAATAGGCCTATTCATATCTACTCGTACAGCACAGGTGCTTGAGTGATTGTTTCATATTATTTCTGCTTTATCATTACTATTTGTTCAAATATGACATTATCCCACATTGGAAAATGATTGATTCATAAGAGGGAAGGGGTATCATAGTAAATGACTTGCTTAAGTCCTTACGGTGTATTTTCCTTCCTTTATACATCATATCCGTGCATACTTTCATCATAATTTCGTCCAGATTCTATAATTTCAACACTATTTTTTGTGATATAGAGCCACTAAATATACTTCAAGGAGACGATACTACCGACAAACCTCCTATTCGTCTAAGCTACCACCGTCAGAATCACTATAACTTGGTATATGATCCACGTCCCGATCAGCATTCTAGCTATCTTGTAAGTTAGATTTTAGCTCTACTCTTACATTAAGATGCGCCTAATGTGCTTCATTATAATGTTTCTTAACGTAGTCTGTGTATTGTAGCCAAATGTTGATAAACATCTGGAAAATGCAGCAGTTAAAGCTAAAAAAGATAAGGAGATTGACAATGTAAGCATTAAGAACATTTTAATATCTTAGATGATGCAATGTTTTGTGCTCTTGGCAGTCCGATGATACCGATATGGATACGAAGCAAATGATCATGAACATGATAAGGCTTGATCTTGACCTTGATAATATGATGAATGAGGAAGAAGTACCCATTGCTCGTAAATCATCAACATCAAATGCTGAACCATCTTCTTCTGCAGTCAGTAAGTCATCTCTTATTGCAAAAATGCTTTCATCAAGAGTTATGTTAGTTAACTGTTCTGTTAGGATGCGTAGAGACTGACACACAGCGTACAGATTCCATCGACGAGGGAATTTAGCTACGTGGAGGTGATTGAAGCTTACAAAACAAGAATCATGGGAGCCAAAGCACGAAAGGCAAATGCCAGGTGATATGATGATATAACTAGTTAGTTTCTAATGTCCTTGTTACAACTTACACTCTACATAGAACCAGCCTAACAAAAGTAACAAACATATCGGAGTGTTCATGAATAAATAAAGAGTGATATGCAATTTTGGTGTCATAGTTTAATGGTTTAATGTTTTTTATCTCAGTGATCTTTAAAATTTGAGAGATTAAATTAACTGTCATATTTTGTAAGTTTTAGTAAAATAAGTAGTTTGTATAGCTTAATTAATTTACAAAGTTTTTAATTTTGGTAATTGAGATTTTTAACCAAAATAAAATTTCTTAACTAATTTTACTATTTTGGAAATATGATTTGTCAAATATTCTAAAGAAAAAAATTGTTAAAACCTTAAAAATTAAGGATTAAATCAAAATTATAAAAATTTAGGAATATGTATGTTATTTGTTAGTAATTGGTAATTGGAGCGCAAAAAACATTTTGAAATCTCTGGAACAAACTAATGATCTGCTTTCCCTCTTGAGAAATTGAAGAAGATGGAGAAGAATAGGAGAATGAATCTGATTCAGTTTCAGCTGTGGAAGTGAGTATCCATGGAGGAAAATTTCTCTGATTTGAAGTGTTTCAATGTATATTCCTCCCGTAGCTCCGATCGGCCGCGGCGCCTTCAGCTGTGGTAAGTTTCATATTCGGTTACTTTGTGACTTTGTCGGTCCTGATTTGAAGCTCTGCTATGAATTCCGAGACGAATGAAAAGGTGGCTATTAAGAGGATCGCCAATGCGTTTGATAACAGAATTGACGCCAAGCGGACATTAACAGAAATCAAGCTTCTGATGCATCAGGATCATGAAAATGTTGGAATTTTTTCATTTAATTGAGATTCTCTGATTTTGATTTTTTGATTATCTTACTAGGTCATCAAAATTACAGATGTTATCCGGCCGTCGATTAAAGAGGAATACTGATCTGTACCAGGTTATATGTTCACACCAGGAGCCGCTTTCTGAATACCATTGCCAAGTCAGTTATGATCTTCATCCATTTTATAATTTATATCATTTTATTTGTCGTTTCAATATAAATATGATTTTGTTCGAATATTTTATAATTTAAACAAATATGAAAATTTTTCATAAATAAATGTATTATTTTATTTTATATTTAATATAAATATATTATATAGGGTTTATGCAATCTAGTTTCAATCTTGTTCGAAAGTCCTCTATCCCATTCTGTAATTTCTCATGGCCATTAGACTTACTATAACAGCGGAGATGGTCGTATTTCCGTACGGCCATCTCCGCCGGCTTGTTCGCCATACCAGTGTCTATGATTACATGGACGCTTCGCTCCACGGACAACCCCCTGTCCACGGAGATCCTCTTTATTTTTTTTAAAAAAAAAATTAAAACTTTATTTTCTCTCTTCATCCAAATCTCTGTTTCTCTTCTTCTACCATCTCCATAGATGCATGCTCTTTCACCCGCCGATAATGTCATCAATAGCATCCGAATCTGGCCAAAATTGATAGTTGGGGAGACGCATAAACTTTAATAGAAGAGCACTTGTTACTGGCATCTCATGTTTTCCACCGCCTACTGCTAATGCTATATAATATTAAAATATTAATGGTATAATATTAGAATATATAAATCTTTAAGATATATATTGAATTAAATTATAAAAATTGAAATATAATATTTAATGATAAATAATATTTAAAATGATAAAATTGAAGAAATAGAAAGATAAAATAAAATTTAGAAAGAGAATATGATGCGGATGAAAGATAAATAATTAATGATGCGGATGAGTGAGAAATTTTAGAAGTAGAAATAGAACATGACGTGGATATGAGAGAATGATGATGTGTATAGAGATTTATACGGCGTAAATGATTTTAAGTGCAGATAAGATTACAGATAACCTTATGTGAAAATACTGTATGAAAGAGATTTAATCTATTATATTTAACATTATTTTTCGAATGTTTATCTAATTATAGTTATTATTATATTTTTCTTTTATTTTATTCTAAATATGAAATTATATTTAGACGTTAAGATGTGGTAATCGACCTATTAGCCTAGTGGCAATCTTTCACAGGAACATAGTTGGTCAGGGTAGAGTACTTTTTATAAAATTTTGTAATCTAAAAAATCAATATAATGAAGTTCAATATTTAACTTGAAGAAATTTGAATACATTGTTCGAACATACTTCAACAAGTTATTCAAATTATAAAATATATACCACGATAAATAAGTGATATTTGAATAAATATTATTAAACTAGGTTATTAATTAATATTTTGAAATAATGTGGTTTTTTTGTAATTATGAAATACTTTTGTTGAGTACATGTTTTTTAACGGTTTGTTTGTTCGAAAACAGGTGAGTGGGGGAAATGAAGGATTTGGGAATCCTCCCAAACGCAGCGAATTCTCTAGGAGATCAGTTTGGAGTTTCTTCAATTTCTATCGATCGCCTTTCTTCTCGCATCAGAATTCTCCACCGCACTATTTTTGTTTCTGTTTCAGTCGCTGTTTTTGTTTATTTCCCTTACCTGTTGGTTTCCTTTCAGTGCGACGTTCGGCATTTCTTTATACATTGATGGTGTCATTCTGCGGGGTGATACTCCCATGGGCGGGCTCTTCGAATGCTTTGATGCGATTGTATGATGAATCAGGTGATTTGATTTTGATTCGTTTGTATTTTGTTAATCTGGCTGAAAAATAGCGCTATGGATCTTCTGTGCAATGTTTGAACACTGTTTTCTAAGGACCGTTGTTATAGCAAAGGATTAGGTTGTCGTGACGCTATTATATTCATGTGTTTTTTTCACATGAGAATATTTTCTTTTATCAATAATTAAGATGATGCTTTCTTCTTTCTGGTAACATGAACCCTTAAAATTCCCTATGTTTATCTTACTAATGGTGAGCAACTCGTGTATTTTTTTTCACTGGTTTATTTGAGATGCAAAAGCTATTTTTAACTGTGTATTGAGCTTTATGGCAAGTGTAGTTCAGTGTGCACATTTAAAAGTGTTTTATGACAATTGATATTGAGCTATTTTACCTGATTTTCCAACACAAGGACTCAGCATTGGTGATTTAAGGATTGCATTAGAGTAAATCTATAACAATGGAAGGCCTTCAGTTGACATTAATGGGGCTCAATAGAAATACTTCTTTCTCACTTTCCTTTCCTCTCATTAACAGAGTCATGTATTTTTCTGCAGGCTTTGGTTCTCTGTTGCTACAAGAATCCAGCAGATCTGGTAAGCGTTTCTTTACTTCTACTGTATCTTAATGCATTTTTAGAGAGATCTAAAATCTTGTCCTTTCACGGCATGGTATGCTTTTGGTGTTATTGAAATGCGTAGCGTTGTTTCCCCATCAATGAATCCATCTTAGAGTATAAGAAGGTGTTGAATTTGTGATACACTGGTTATGAAAGTGGGATAGATTAGGGTTTTAAGGGTTTAGGAGTGTTATCACATAATGACTTATTGAAAAATCTTCTAAAGTGTGACTTTTTACTCTTAATATCTCCTTCTTTTATGTTATTCCGTCGTAATTTCAACCAGATTCTATAATTCCAGCATGAAATATGAGTGCCTTAGAATGCATAATTGTTGAATTTATATGTGATATTATTGGTCGGGTACGATTTTGGCGATACTGAAATGCGTAAGCTTTGTTTACTATCAACGATGTGCATCTTAGAGTATAAGAAAGTGTTGAATTTATCACACAATGATTATGAAAGTAGTATAGGTTAAGGTTCCAAGGGGTAACATAATGATTTGTTCAAAATTCTTCTAAAGTGTGGCTTTCTACTCTTAATATCTCGTTCTTTTATGTTATTCCGTCGTAATTTCAGCCAGATTCTATAATTCCAACATGATGTATGAGTGCTTTAGAATGCATAATTGTTGAATTTATATGTGNAAAAAGCAATGATGTCTAGAAGATATAGCCCGCATTTCACTAAAGAACAATTTACTTGATGGTCCAGCCAAACAAGGTACTGCACAACGGCTGCTCCATCACGAACATGAGCATTTTTAAGCCCTTCAATCTCAACAGGGTTCTTAACATAGAAAAAAACAAAGAGGTTAGTACATGGAGGTCAATAAATATACTATATAGTGGTTCCAGCACACCAGAAAAACATATTTGACTACTTTGATTAAAGAGTCAAAATTTAGATACCACATTTACTGATAAAAATATGAAACCTAGATGCCATCGGTGTAGTCATGCGATGGTGCTATTCATTATTCAATGAGATAACTGTCGAAAATACAAAAATAAAAATGAGAAAGTGTACCTTTAGGGCTTTTGAAAGGGACAATGGAGATGATTGCAGAAAAGCCATATCCCTCTTCAATTTTGTATACAAAGCAAAGACACATGTACCAGGATCAACCCATATGAGATCACTTTTCTTGTCCTCGGCCAACTTATCAACTGCTACAGAAGACTTTTCAGAGGCATCACATGTAGGTTCTATGCCTGAACAAGTGGAAGTGAGCTGGCCGGATGCAAGCAAGGCCATATCTGACCTCACATCGGAATAATCACGCAAAACAATGCTGTTTTTGTCCATATATGCGTGAACCTGCTAGTTCATGTAATTTTTAGAGATCCATTGTTATACATATGAAGAAGCTTGTGATGAAATGTGGTGTAATCTGACCTCAGCTGACACCTTTCTCTTGTCCACATAAAAGAAAGCTGAATTCAATGTAACAATAGAGTATGCATGAACAACAGGACAATATGAGACATCAGAGCCACGCACGTTGTAGAGCCAAGCAACCTGAAATGGTTGTTTCCTTATGCCCAAAAGGAATAATGAAAGTGCACGAGGCAGCAAACATAATTGCACAACAGTATGCCAGTATGCCACAATATGTAAGTTTACCTCATCCAATGCAGTCAATATGATACCACGAGTTTTCTCCTTCAGAAGCTTTTCCCTTAGATCCCTTAATTTAGATTCTACAGAGACACCCGCAAACTCAAGAGGATGCACAATTACAGGATTTGCTTCAGGTGGTGGTCTACTTGTCCAAACTTCATCGACTAGGTTTTTACAAGTCTCAATTAATTTCTGTTGCTTCTTAGCAAAGGTAGAGACCCATTTCTGTGCGGTTTCGACAGATATGCACCAAGGATCAACGCCAATAGCAGCATCATTTGGCAGATTCTAATACAACAAGAACCAATTCAGTATTTTGGTCCCAGCAAAGGGCAATTCAGGCTCAGAATAAAACACTCAATTTCTAAAAGGTTACTGCAGTGTGAAAAAAAGAAAAAGGCACGGGCAAGAGCTTTATTGTACAGAAAACCAAGCGCACAACTAACATCAGACAACCAGGTGTCAACTACAGGATCCTCTCCCATACGCATGAGCTTCCATTGCTTGCTAAGCTGTTTCTCTGCCTGCAGAAAGTACCGCCCATCGGTCCAAAGTAATGCCTTATCTGTTGTGATAAGTGCTAAACCTACAACAGATCAAATTATTAAGAAGAATGCACATTTGTTGAACACTTAGTACAATCAAATGGTTAGGATGTTTAGAGATTCCTTTTGACCAAGTTATAGTCAAAAGGCTACATCTCACCACCAAAATGGACATGATGATAGAAATACCTCCCAAAATTGTATAATGTAAACTTTTAAAAGACTTCCAAACTGTTGGCAGCTTCTATTTACCTTTCTACTAATCTTAGTTTTACAACAATAGAATGAAAATAGAGGATAAAAAAAATTCAAATAATTGAAAGCTGGAAGAGTCTAACTGGTAGTCTTCAAACTTGTGCTTTTAGGGATATCTACGAACTTGTGCTTTAGAGATATCTCAAACAAATAGTATATTCAGCGGCTAATTCTTCAATAAGTACACTGTTTTCTATCTCAAACTAACTTTAAACTTCCGACATAGGCAAAACGCAATTTCAAATATTGTGTTTTCTATTCTTCTGAAGTATGAATTTCAAACCTACTTCGAAAAAGCCATTTAGAAACAACCCTCTTCATAGGCAGTAAAAGGAATAAAATACGAGAAACAAAACAGCCACCAATAGAGAGATGGAAAATTGAATTCCATAAACAACCGCAACATAACCAATCACCCCAAACATCATTTGCAAGAAATCAAAAGAGACAAAAAACTAAGATCCAATTAGATATAGTCAAAGAATTCTGAAACAACTCATCAGAATTTCAATTAAAAAGGTTGAAATATAGTGGCAATAACAAACCAGCGCTGCCGGTGAACCCAGATACAAATTCCCGCCTCTTGTCCCTAGAAGACACGTATTCACTCTGCAAAAAATACGATCTTGTAGACAGCGAATACTAACCCTGATGAACATCTAACAAATTCAAGCATCGGATTCAACCCAATGGTAGCACTACAGCCAACAACGCGGATATCGGCAATTCAACGGCAGAGAATGACAAACCTGGTGATAATCTTCAGAAGGAACAACCAAAGCGTCAAGTGGGGGAGAGTGGGAGGACATCAGAGACCTAAGAGAAGCCAGCGTATCTTCCGCCATACTCGCTACCTTCAGTTGTCCTCCTTGAACAAATTATCCGACTCCACGAAGAGATGGGGGACTTTGGGAGTGTAACTGATGACACCGATGACTTCTAGCACCCGTAGCGTATCTATATGGATTTTTCTCTTCAATTGCGTCACAGAATTGATAATTACGGTATTTATGTTACATCTGAGCATCCGGTATTTTCAATGCCATGCCAACTACGCAACTGTAGAGGTGAGCTAGGTTGATGACCCGCCCGCTCAGTTGTATCGTTACAACTGAGGACTTGGTGGATTGGGTAGTTTGTTAAAGTATGATCAATTCTTGAGTCCACCTCTATTATTTATTAATTCATTTTTTATTGCAACTAATATTTCAATTTCAAGATTCTATAATAAAGAACAAATAGATTCTAGCAGTTATGCTCAAATTTACCATTATTTCCAACATCGATTTTTCATACATCTCTCAAAGTTGGATTTCTTGTATGGAGATTTTGAATAATGCATTGTCCTTGAAAGATCAATTGGAGAGTCAAAGTATCCCACTAATTTTTAATTATTGCTCATTAGGCTATCTGTAACCTTGTCCGCGCCCAAAATCATTTCCACCGTATAAATCTCTCTACACATCATCATTCTCTCACATCCATATCATATTCTCTTTCTACTTCTAAAACTTCTCACCCATCCACATCATTATTTATTTCTCTTTCTTCCACATCATCTTCTCTCTCCAAATTTCATTTTATCTTTCTATCTCATCAAATTTATTTATTTACTATTCAATTTATTAATAAATATTAAGTTTTAATTTTAATAGTTTTAATTTCGATAATATCGACGTTTAATATTAATTATTAATTTGATCATTGTATATATTATATTTCATTGTTTCGATTTTATTTCTTTTTATTGATTCGTACACGTTTTTAATATCGTAATTTCGAAACGATTGAATTTCATATAAAGTTATGTATTTATCGTATCAAAATAAAAGTAATAATTTTTTAAATATTTATTTACTAAATTACATATTTAAATTATAAAAATAAATTAATAATTAATAAAACTAATATTTTATTATATATGTATTAAACTAAAATATTTTAAATTAATAAAAATAAATAAAAAAGTTGTTTTCCGTGGACAAGGGGTATACAAGTCATTGTCCGCGGAACGTATTTCTCCGCGGAGGAATCAGCTCCCATGTAACCATGGGCGCCGATGTGGCGGACATGGGGGCGGACAAGGGCGTATTTCCATACGCTCTTGTCCGCNCACAAGCTCCATTACACGTTGACTTCCCTCTCTGGTGAGTTTACATGCTATTATAAGCTTAACGATGGCTTCTGCAGAAGCCATTAGGATTAGTCGGGTCACCAAATTGATAACCAAAACGATTAAGTAGAAGATGAGCTCCAAGAGGAACATCGTCATTGATTCAAAGACGAGAAACTTTGTGAACAAGATAAATGAACATTTATAACACCGGTTGACTCTTCATATACAATAAAAGTTGACTTTCTATCCATTTTAAGAAGATCAAATTGATAGAAGAATTGCACTTATTATTTTTAGTTACATGGTAGGTTTTACTGTAAATAAATTATCAATGAGTCATCTAATTTAGTAAATTGATGGTAGTCGTTCTACTTACTTGGCCCATCAATTTAAAGTATAAACTATATTTGGACTGTATTATGAAATTAGATATTCTTTTAAGAAAATTGAAAATGATAAATAACATGGAGATGCGGGGGATCGAACCCCGTGCCTCTCGCATGCAAAGCGAGCGCTCTACCATTTGAGCTACATCCCCTTATACGATACTTGTAATTAGAATAAATTTAGTAAACAAATGAACTTTGGGCCTCAAATGCACAAAAGATGTTATAAATGAATGTAAAGGTAGTTCATGAAGAATCACTACCCATCTTAACAGTAATGAAAAACAAGTCAATAAGATTTTTTGGGGATTAGTTTCATATCTTAATTTCAAATGGGTAATAAAATTGGCGACACAAATGAAGCACATGCAATCGTGTTAACAAACTCGTCCAAGTGAAAGGGTGCATGAAGCCTTTGAAATTATCAACAAATGCTAAGATATGGAAGATATGTGGAGGAAACTGTGGAAGCTAAATATTCCAAAAAAAATCAAAATTTTCGGATGGCGTTTAATCCTAGAAATTTGCCGACTGAAGAAGCTTTGCAATGAAGGAAATTACACCCCGAAGACAAATTCTATTTCTATGGTGAGGTAGAGGAATCTTTTCAACATTTATTCTTACAATGTAATTTTTCTCAACGGGTTTGAGCGTTGTCAAATATTCCAAATTAAAAAATTGTGGACCGGAGAACTTCAACAAAGGAATGGATCAATCGTTTTTTTAAATAGCAAAGGGGGAAGAGCTGGATAATTTCGTCATGATCAACTATGCAATTTGGAAAGAAAGGAATACGAGAAAACACCTTACAACAAAAAAGGATGCACTTCGGGTAATTCAAACAAGCAGACCATAAAAGGAGGATTTCCAAAACGCAAATGCAGGGCATCACGACACAAATACACACCAAAGAAGAGAAATCAAATGGATGAACCCTCCGCAAGGTTGGATCAAAGTTAACTGCGAAGTGGTGTTTTATTGAGATGGATAAGGCATCACGACACAACACATTAAGGAAAAGTAGCAGCATCAGAAATATGAACAATAGGAAGCTAGTGAGATGACCTAGAGCAATATCTTCCCTCCATAGAGAAGCCTTAGCAATGAGAGAGGCGATGATGATGGGAAAGGAAGTAGGAATCCAAAATGTTATATTTGAAAACAATTCAAAAGTATTGATTCAGAGACTGTCAAAGCACACCATTACAAACGAAGAGATACACCCAATAATCGACGAGATTCAAAATGTTTCAAAAGATTTCAATCAAGTCTCTTTCTCGTTTGTAACAAGACAGGAGAATGAAATGGTACACCTCCTAGCAAAATGCAAAGAGAGCTTAGACGGAGAAGGCGCTCCAATATTTTCCAATCGTATTACAAATAATTGTACCTTGATACAAAAAAAACTATAAGTAATGAATGAAATTTGTTTATGCTAAAAAAATGTTAATGTTTTCCCAACTAGTTATTGGTGTTTTATTTGTTGTATAAAAATAGGGCGACAAGCAAATTTGGTTCCCAAAGTTTCGAATTTTGGCAAATTTGGTCCTCAAATTTTGTACATTCTGGCAAAACATGTCCCCAATGTTTAAAAATGGCAAAACCAGTCATAAAACTATTTTTTTTTGGCAAAACCAGTCTCCAAAGTTTTGTGTGTGTGGCATAATTGGTCCTCAAAGTAATATTACGTAAATTTGGTCCTCAAAGTTCGTGATTTTGGCAAATTTAGTCTCTAACGGTGTTAATGGTCCCCAAAGTTTGCAAAACGTGCCAGATGTAATCCCCAAACTTTTAAATGACTAATTTGGTCCCCAAAGTTTACATAATTCGGTAGATTTGGTTCCCAACAAAATAAAATGGTATATTTGAATACCGATATATTTGTATATGATTTTCACGATAACAAAATCAATTTGTATGAAAATTGATTTTTGAACACGAACGATACAAAATTTATGTTCCATAAATTGACTTTTTCGGGAAGACTAAGAGTTATATCCGATTTGTATTCCGAATACCAACACTTAAATTTTACTAATGTTCGATGAGATATATTTTTCGAAGTTCGATATAATTGTTTCCTGAAATTTATTTTGACAATTTCCGACAATTTATATTTTGACGAAATATCAGTTCCGCCTAATTTTTTCCGTAACGGACGGTATACTTGTTCGAAATTCCGTTCCGATCCGATATGAAATTTTTTTTAAAAAATAAAATTTGCTGGTTGGAACCGAAAACCCGGGTTGGACACATAATAAAATTTGATGGTCCGACCCATAATAATTTTTTTTAAAAAAATAAATAATTTTTCAATTTTTGTTTTTAATTTTTATTTTTAAAAATAATAATATTTTAATTTTTTTTTAAAAAAAATTAAATTAAATATTTCGGGTCGGACCGGAAATCCGGTTTCGACCCTAACGGTAAAACTAACGCCGTTAAATTAATTGGAGACCAATTTTGCCAAATCTTTGAAACTTCGGGGACTATATTTATTAGTAGGATAATCTTTGGGAACTGTTATTGCCAATGTCAAAGTTTGAGGATCGATTTTACCAAAATATCAAACTTTGGGGACCCAATTTGCCAAATTAATAATACTTCGGACCAAATTTGCCAAAACGTGAAACTTTGAGGACTAAATTTGCCGTTCAAAACTTTGGGGACCAAATTTGTCATTCCGTGTAAACTTTGGGGACTAAAGACGCCATTTTCTCATAATAAAAATATTGATTTTTTTCAAAGAATGCATGAGAATCACTCCTCTTCTAATAATACAATTCAGCCAATTTGTGCCCTGTTCTTTTTTTTCTCTGTAACTATTTCTTTTATCTCATAATTTTAAGTGTATTGCATCATGACAGTGAGAGCTAAGCTGTTGCAAGATCAGGGTTAAAAGCTATCTTGTTTTACATTTTATTCAACAAAAGAACAGCCCTTAAATTCAAAAGAGCTAACCAAAAGCCTTGCCTCTTGTGTTCCCATATTATTCAAGTTACTTACATACAAAAGTAAGGAGAAAAGCAGCATTTAAATCACCATATGCGTGTGTCCAGGCGATACCTCTTGTTCTTCCCTACCCATTTCTTCCTCCCATCTCCTTTCTTCTTCAGCTGCCCGTTCTCCCTCTTGCTCTCTTCCTCTCCACTCCTCTTCCTCTTCACGAGGTCTCTTCTCAGCTTCTTCTTCTTCCTCTCGCTTTCTTTCCTCTTCCTCTTCACGTTGTCTCTCCTCAGATTCCCTTCTTCTCCTCTCTTTCTCTTCACGCTGTCTCTCCTCAGCTTCCCTTCTTCTCCTCTCTTTTTCTTCTTCTCTCTTAATTTTTTCGCCCTCTTCATGCTTTCTTTTCTCTTCTTCTTGCCTCATAGCCTCCTCCTCCTCCCTTTTTCTCGTCTCCTCTTCACGCCTTCTTTTATCTTCTTCCTGCTTTCTTGCCTCCTCTTGTTCTATCTGCTCTTCTTCTTCATGCTTTCTTTTCTCTTCTTCTTGTCTCTTAGCCTCCTCTGCTTCACGTCTTCGTTTCTCTTCTTCTTCTTCATGCTTTCTAGCCTCCTCTTGTTCTTTCTTCTCTTCCTCTTCTTCATGCTTTCTTTTCTCGTCTTCTTCCCTCTTAGCCTCCTCTGCTTCACGTCTTCGTTTCTCTTCTTCTTCATGTTTTCTTGCTTCTTGTTCTTTATGTTCTTCTTCTTCATGCCTTTTTTTCTCTTCTTCTTGTCTCTTAGCCTCCTCTGCTTCACGTCTACGTTTCTCTTCTTCCTCCTGCTCTTCTTTCCTTCTCTTCTCATCATCAATAACTCTCAATTCGTCCTCCGCGCACGACACACATTTCAAAATAACACCTTCATCCTGTGACTCCAATAGCCTATCAACCACAGTCTTGTTCATGTTAAACGACGTCGCCACAACCTCCTTGTCCAGTGTTCTCAAAACTGAAGCTTTTCCAGCTAAAAACTGAGGATGATTCTTCTTTGATGATGTACTAAATCCCATAAACACTAAAATCTCATTGCTAAATGCAATCTGAACCATTGGCCGAAACCTTGGCACAACAAACAAATCTCCTTCTTTAACTTCAAACCTCATGCTTTCGTTACCACCAGTCACCATCCCAACAATCCCGTGCCCCTCCAGCACTACGCCGATTTCGCTTGCTATCGGGTTCCAGTGCGGCCCAGTCATCGACCCCTAATCACAACAAAACTCAGCTCACTAATTATAAAATATGTCAATTTTGATCTCATACTTGATACTTTTGCAATTTCAATTATATCAAATTAGGTCCCTAAGTTTATGTTTGGCAAAATTGATCATATTTTCTCACATTTGTGACAAATTTAGACTCGGAAGTTTGTAATTTATGCAATCGGAAGTTGTTAATGACGCATTTGATCATCGTAATTTCATAACTGGTAAATTTGGTCTCTTCTCGAATTGAGATCACAAACAGATTGAAACACTTTTAAGAAAGATAGCCCCAACCCAAAAATCGAATAAAATGACATTCAATTCCTTCAAGCTTTGCAGGAGCAACCAAGAAAATCAACAAAAACACAGATAAGAAATGCATAGACACATAGTTCTCAAATTAGCGTGAATTAACGTCTTAACTTAAAAAGACCAATTTGCCAATTTTTAAAAATTACGGAGACTAATTTTGTTCGATTTAATTTTATGGATCGAACAAAATTACGAGGATCAATTTAATCAATCTTAACTTTAAGTATTGATTTTACTAAATGTCCATAACTACGAGGATAAATAGTGGAAATTATCCAAAGTTTGAATTGGATCAAAAAGAGCAAAATCACACGAGTCTGGAAGCAAAAACACAACAAGTTAGAACAAAAAAAGCAAAAACACGCAACTTTAGAAGCAAAAACATACAAGTTATAGCACAAATAGGAAAAAACACGCTAGTTTTGAAGCAAAAACATGCGAGTTAAATCACAAAGATATGGACTGAAAAAATCATAAATTTCGAGATTAAATTTGACAAAATCATCAAAGTATGACTCTATTTTCTCTATAAATTATATATATAGAAAACTGAACTTACCGCAGTTAAATTGACCATGAATACACCAACATTGGAGCTTTTAAGAGCCGAGAGCTTCTTCCTTGTCACGGTAGTGCTCCATCCATTTTCATTCTCAAAGTCCTTGTCTTCTCTCAACATATTGAACATCTTTTCACTTTTCTTATTCATAACTAAACTTCTCAGCACACGAATCTCATCCATTTCCATTCCCCATGCACCATTCTTCTTCTTTTGTGTACTGTGTACTATTTCCGGCTGTCTAGACCCTCCCAACAGTACATCAATCACCTCATCAGAAACCTGAGAACTCACAGCATCAAATTAAGTCATGTGAAGTGCGAAGAACAATTAAATTCTTAACGTTTATATTTATACCATGAAAGCAGCCTGCAAGATCTTCCTGTCAAATCCCAGAAGTGAGTGTTGAATGCTCGTGTAAGGACTTAACGATTCTTCCTACATAAACATGGAACAAAATCAACGAAAAAGCACTGAAGAAATACATTATATTAATGAAGCGTTGATGGGGTTTTACAAGGGAGCCAAAGTTGGGGAAAACTGCATTGATTCGAAGTTTGTTTCTCTGTGAAGTTTCCAAATTGCTATGAATGAAGAAAACAGCTCCCTCTTCCAATCTGTACACGTCTCCAGGTTGCAAATCCGCGCTCTTAAGATGATCGTCGTCTGTCCAGCTCAACCTTCCACTCCCTTGCAATTACAGAATATTTAACGAAGAAGCTGGTAATGAGATCTGAGAATTGCTTACCTGTGTGGACATAGAACACCATGTCTGCGTGCAAAATGAGAGGAAGGAGGAGGGAGTTGGGTTCCAGTGCAATGAAGTTGAGAGCATATGAACCGACGATTTCATTAGAAACTTGAACGGCTGAGATCTGCCCATACTCGTTTGAAAAAAGAGGTTTCCTTTCTTCCTTCTTCACCAAACTCCATGAAACTACATCATTTATTCCAATAGCGGCAGAAACCAGACAAATCAAGAGAAAAGGGATGGATGAAAATGAGTTCTTCCTCCACATCATGGAAAATCTGTAAGGATGTACGAAGGTGTGCTGCTTCTTTCATCATCTTATTCTTTTAGGGGCGTGCAACGTGGCGGTTTAATGGACACGTGGAACATGCCGAATCGCTACGTGGCTTCTTCAGTTCTGAAGAGGCTTCAAAATAACACCACCCATGCTTTTTGGAGTTTTTATCAGTGAATTTTTTTATTATTTCTTGAAGAAAGAGAAAAAAATCATTAGATCAGGCTAAGAAAGTACATTATGGTTTAGTCAGCTATCAAATTAAATTAGTCTAGAATGATGCATAACACACACACAATTATGAAATTGTTCATGTTAATTAAGTCTGAATATGTTAGGTTGATAGTTTGAATATAACATAATTTGGATTCTTTCATCAATTCACAAGAAATAATAAATTTAATAATTTAAAATAAAAAATGGGAAATTGTCAACTAGAAATTCTCACATTATAAATAGTACTATTTTGAAAACGGTGGATTGGAAACATTTTTTACTAGTTGAATTGTTTTGATAAAAAAATAAATAATAATGTTAAAAAATAAAAAATAATATATATTTTAAAATATATTTCTTTACAAAAATTCGAAATAAATTTTTTTAAAATGTAATTTGATAATATAAACAAATTTAATAGAAACAAAAGTTTACACTTATTTTTACAATTAAAAAACTAGAGTTTTATATACTAAAAGTTCAACGATCAAATAAAAATATGAAGTTTTTTAAATAAGAAAACCCGATCCAACTTAATGTGATAGTCGATCTTCATAATTTCTCTTTCATAAGATTCGTCTAACTCCTAAGTGTATACATATTACTACTATTAGTATAAGCCAAAAGAAGAAACATTGATTTGAAAAATAAATATTTGAAAATGAACGTTGCAGCTGTTTGAATTTGTTTTAAAATATTAGAATTTAATAGAAATTCAAGTTAACTAATAGCTTCTTAAAGATATTTGCATTATAGAAAGGGGAAGACATATAGTAAATAAGATTTCATTGATATTTTTTCGATAGATTTGAGTAGAGATATATGCCTCTATACTTGACATGCGTGGCTATTTAATCTGAGGCGCTGAAAATTTATATACATGGATATGGGTAATAAATAAAGATAATTAACAGTTTTATATATGAGAAACCAAAATATTATTATGACAAAAAAGTAATACATCCTGCAAGAGTCTTTAAAGTCTTTTTACCCAAGATAGATTATTAGATTCGAGTTTATTCCCCAAATAACACTTTTTAAAACATCCATTACCAAACTAACCTATATATTTTCCTAATTCTCATATTAACACTATTACCTCTAATAAACAAGTTGTAAACTCAATTATATCCAAAGAAACTTTTCAACCCAATTATTAATCTTGCCATATTTATTCATACATCCTCCAACAC
This sequence comes from Utricularia reniformis, assembly GCA_009725065.1. Lineage (NCBI taxonomy): Eukaryota > Viridiplantae > Streptophyta > Magnoliopsida > Lamiales > Lentibulariaceae > Utricularia > Utricularia reniformis. Next base: position 25,947 of record RWGZ01000968.1, read on the forward strand.
TACAGTTCAACAACAACCATATGCCCATAATTACATAATCTCAACAACCGCACGCCCTACAATATTCCCCTTATCAAGCTCTGCATATGCATCACCTGCTTCCTCAATCTTGCATATTTTAGACACAGCTGACTCCAGATTAAATATCCCTTTCTCAGCTAACTTCACTAATTTCGGAAGATCTTGCCTTGCCCTCCCACCATACGACCCCATCACTTTGATCTGTATCACGATCCGAACGGATGGATAAGTTCTTGAGAAGAAAACATTAGTGAATTTATAGAAGAAATCAGACCTGTCTCCGGACCAAATGGTTTATGTCAACCTCACCCTTTGCACCAGAATGCGTAAGGCCAATCATCACGGCTTTTCCGCCATCTCGGACGCTTTGTACACACTGCGAAAATGTTTGTGATCTTCCTAAGGCTTCTACAGCGATATCTACCCCTCTTCCCCCTGTAATTTCCTGTTAAACCAGTAATTCACAAGATCAAACAAGGATATGTCACTCACTTGGCATAAGCTTCACCGTATTTTGAACGTTTTTTGTGCTTAATTATTCATGTATTACGCAATTATTTCAATGCGACTTTGAAAGATAAAACCAGCTTAATTATACGAAAAGAAACAGTGAGCATACTCTGATCTTTGCAACAGCATCTTCATTTCTTGCATTTACAGTGTAAGTAGCTCCCAATAACTTAGCTTTCTCAAGTTTCTCATCCTGAACATCAACAGCTATAATTTCAGAAGCCCCAAATGCTCTAGCTATCTGCACACAACTAGAAGGACTTTAGCTACAAAAAATTGTAGAAAAAAACCCCACTGTGCTTATTGTGATCCCACCGTAGCATATAGAAATCGGGTATATTTAAGATGAGAATGTAGTCAAGACCACAAAAAAAGCAAACTTAAACAATCTGAATATACATGAAACATTCTTAAAAGCCATGAGGAAGCAACTTTGTTGATGTACGGCTTTCTCAAAAATTCTTGAGCTCATGCATCATAGTAAATACACAAGGGAAAACAAAGAGAAAAATTTTAGACCTTCTATATCTTCAACTATCATTACCTTGATCCAACACCTCCAATGCCGATCACAGCAATAGAATCACCTGGACGGACCTCTGCTGCGTGAGCCATAGCGCCATAGGCGGTAAAAACAGCACACCCTAAGATAGCAGATTCTGTGTATGGCAACGAGTCAGGTAAAATAGTCAATCCATGCGCTGGTANTATAATAATTCAAAATTTAGAGTTGATTGATTATAACAACTTTTGCGTTATTTTAATAATTTTCAAAGTTAGATATGAGTTACATTATTTTAAAGTATAGATATATATTATAAATATAAGTCATGAATTAATGCAATCTAGTTTTAAAATATTTATTACTTATTTTAGATATTTTAGTAGTTTTTTAAAATATTATTTAAAAGTGATAAAAATTATTTGAAATTTTACTCGGATTAGATTATCTACCATGTGGCGGATATCTGCAAGGGTAAGTCATGAATTTACATATTCAAACCCAATGCGGATTTGGAGCGGATGTGTATTTGATCAAATCGAGTCCAAATTTTATCCATTGTCATCTCTATCTAGTATACAAATGGGTAATTAAAAAATAATAATTTTTAATTATTTTTTTAAGATTGAACTCGAAAAGACGAAAAATACAACCTAAAACTTTGGTCCATATATTAATGATCAGAATATTGGTGTTCCCCAATTTTGACATATTGTACATCGATATAAAAACATTGATATATCATAGAATCGTATACAAACCATTAATTATTCTAATGGGTAATTAAAAGAAAATTATTTTTAATTATTTTTTAAGATCAAACTTGAAAAGATCAAGAATCCAACTCAAAAACTCAATACCAGACACTAAGTATCAAAATACTTGGATCGCTCTATTTGATATATACCAGATCTAAAACATTGATATATACTAGAATCTTACACAAACCACTTGTCGGCATCCAAATAGCAAAATAACTTCATGATGCTACCGATGCTGGTATTAGATTCATCCACTCCCCAAATTTTGTTTTTATATAAATATTTGAATTTATAGAATTGAACTAGATGTATTGATCATACTATCATTCATGCTATACACAAGAACTGGATAGGGGCTAGGCTAGACTAGACCTGTATATTAACGAATCGAATTGTTTTGTTACCTTTCGAGTTGACTTGATCAAAGATAAAGTTTTGTTTTTTTCAAAACGAGCCAAGTTCAATTTTGAATTCCTAACGAGCAAAATTTCGAACATCAAAATTTCTAACGAACCGTATCGGTTCGTGATCCAATAGACTTATAATCTTTATATATATTAATAAATAAGAGGAAATGTTGACCATAGTAAATGATTTGTTAAATATTTTACGCTATGTCTTCTCCCTTTATAAGTTATATCTATACACACTTCCGTCATAATTTCGAGATCATTTAGTATTCTCCCATCACCATCAAACATTTTCAAGATCGTTCGATATTTCTCCATCGCCACGATCCACCACAACCCCACAACCACCACCAATTGTTGGGAAAATTGCCTCTGGATAAGAAAATATTTCCCGTTATCTGGGGTCGGATCGAATTAATGCGATGAGAACAAAACGTAAATGAAGAAAAGTAGAAGACACAAGATTTAGCGTGGAAACCCGAAATCATAAAAACCACGTGACCGATAAAACTCGATCGTGAACTCACTATCACAACAAGAATAGTGAACAATATGTTACACCTTTGATTGATTGATTACAATTATATTTATGAGACCCACTATTTATAGAGTCCATATAGGATATATTATAGATAATATTCTACCGAATATTATGTATTATTCTCTTTCTATATCTTTGACTATATATTCATATCTTCAGGTAACAAAATATATCTTTTTATCTTCTTCCATATATGATTTAACAAAATATATCTTTGTATATTCTTCCATATATGTATCTAACAAGATTTGAATGTATCTTCTTTCATATCTGTATCTAACAAGATATGTCTATATCTTTTACCATATATGTAGCTAACAAGATACATCGATCCAAGTTCAATGCTACCGCTATCAAATAAACTCATCACAATTGTGTGATCGGTATCATTGATCGGTCGATGAGACCGATCCAACTGATCAACATCATCGCTTAATGTTAGGTTTCTCCATGTCGATAATATCCACCACCAAGCCCTTCTACTATCACCCTACCTCCATTCCTAACATAAACATGAATGGATTTCTTGCACAATTTACCACTAATTACATAAGCCTAGATATTGTCATTCAAAACTACGAGCTATAGTAGAACGAACTAAATCATGTGGAAAAATAAGTTAAGGTGCTACTGACATTAGAATAAACACAAATATCCAAACCCAAATTTTGCTTGTTCTACTACAATGTCTATACCATATGTTTTGTTGATAGATGGATCTAAATATTCAAGAAATACAATCTCGTCATCTTGAAACATACGTTGATGTGGAGGGGATGGTTAATGATGAACTCATAATGTTTAGTTAAATTCTATTTCAAACCCTATAATTAGAATGTCTTATGGACAATATTGTATCGCTCATACTTCAAGTTCACTGATCGTGAGTTGACCATGTAGGTTTATGAATAACATGCTTTTGTTGGTTTTTTGTTTCCACATTAAACCTTGTGTTTCATTTTATTTCTTTATTTATATTTTATTCTCATAATGTTAAATTGACTTCGTCTAATTTTCCAACATCTCGATACACAGAAAATGAGTACATCAATGAAGTTTATGACATTAGTTTTCTTATATACAACACTCTTGATGATAGTATGATAGCTCTAATGAATTATAAAATGAAAACGAATAAAGATAAAATTTATGTAACATTAATAGCATCCATATTTTGGTTTTCATTGTTACGATTCTTGATACAATATATAAATTAAATTGTATGCAATTTTTAATTGATAAAGCATATTAAACAAAAATTGGATTTTGTTTTTAACTCTATGTTTGAAATTTATTGTGTTGCAACTACTTCATCATACTATAAACAATCTATTAGTCACATTAAGCTAAAAACCGCTTGGATGCCAACCGAATTTGTTTGAATGTATTGCTTAATGAGTATGAATGTGATTTTGATTGAACTACAAACCAAAATAAAATAAAAATATTTTTTTAAAAAAACATCAACATAAAAAAATAATGGAAGACAAATGCTTCTTGATTTCATATACCTTCTATGATGGCTAAAGATTTGATTGATATGTATGTTTCTATTGTTTAATGTGCATTTGATGTTAGAGGAAAGTGTTCTTGATCCTTTTATGCTCTATATCTCCAAAATGTTAGAAACTCTAATGTATGTGATTGGTTGAGAAAAAAATCATGAACTCATTTGCATTGTAGAAAATGTCCATTTACTCCCAAAACTTTCATAGTTTTGGAAAGTTAGATGCCAAAATTTGTAATGTTATATTTAATCCCCAACCATTAAGGTTTTGCAAATTTAGTCCTTTAGGTTTTTAACATTTGATCAACTATATCCAAAAATGGTAAAAACGATCCATGAAATTTGATTTTGGTTTAAGTTTTAATTTGCTAAAACTGAAAAACTGTATGGATGAATTATGTTATACATAGTAAACTTTGAAGACATATTTTTACAAAACTTATAAAGCATGGGGATCGATTTTACAATCTTAATACTATGTTGACCAAATTTGTGTATCATCTTGAATAATGTGAGAAATCATATATTGTGTTTTGGGGGTGGTCTCGTAGCAATTAGTCGGAAGCACAAAGGAAAATGAACATAAACAAGAAAGGACTGACTTGTGAGACTTGGTCGTCCCGCTCTAGCTATTGGAACTATCGTCTCGTTCGGTATTCTGACCGACGGGGAGTTAGTTTTCTTAACATCATAGTGGTTTTGGCCAGTTGATAAAAAAAATGTCAACCAGTACGAGTGTTAATCTAGTTCGGTCGGATATAGTTTGTTTAGTTTGTGAAAAAAGATATATGAATTTTGGAAAATTTTATTTTCAAAATAAGAACAATAAAAATTCAGTATGAATTAAACATATGTATATAATTTCAATATTAATAATTCATTTATACACAATTCGATATAATAATATATTGGACTCATTCCATACACCAAGATGTACCATTTTTAAAAGATTGCTCAAAACATGTTTAATCCTATGTAAGTAACTCAAGAAAAATAGCGACCTCAACTAGATAAACCTATCGATCCCCAAGGAAATAGAAATAGGCTTGGGTCTGGGCTTCCAGGGTGAGAAAATATACATTCTTCTACTAATCCTAAGTTCATTATATATTAGGTATTGTATTTGGTTCAATTTGGGCTTAAGTTATTGGATCCTAAGCTCAATTATGACGCATGTTGTCTATCTTGTTTCTATTTTAGTTTTCATTGTGAAGCAATAAGAACTTTTTGTTCGTGTTTTAATCATGGTTTTAAAAACTGATTCGATCGAGAATCGGTCGCACTAACAGTCTGATTCGAACCGATTCACATTAAAATCGGTATAATTAATTTAAAAATTGTTTTAGATCAGTGATATTTGAACTTTTGATAGCTAGTATAATTACTCTATTCCTTTAATTACAAAAATCAAGTGTAAATTTTTGTTTTTATTAAATTTTTTTATATTATCTAATTACACATTTAAAAAATTTATTTAGAGTTTTTATAAAGAAAATATATTTTTAAATATATATTATTTTTGTTTTTTAACTTTATTTTTTTATCAAACCGGTTCCAACCGATCCGACCATCTATTCCTACCAATAGAAAATATTTTCGATCCCATGGTTTTAATAGAAACATAGCGGCAGCTTATTTGAAAATAATGTATTACTATATTTTACACAATGTCATCTATTTGCACCATATTTATATTAATAATATATATAAATCTTTACATTTTGGCATTTTGCTGTATTTGATAATATATATCCACAATTAGTTATAATTTGGCAACAAATACAAAGTTGAAATGAACAATTGGTGAATTTTAAGAGCTATTGACTCACTCAAGTTTAATGTGTCAATCACTGTTGCAAAAATTGTATTAGAAATCAAATCGATTTAGTAGAGGTTTAACGTTAAAATAATGAATCAATTAAATTGTATTTAATTTTATAATATGATTTTTTATTTTACAAATAATTTTTTGAATAAATAATTTAATGACTTTTTATAAATTTAACTAGTTTTTTTTGGGTCTTAATCTATTTTTTAAAGTATGGCTTTCACTTTGAATGGGACATCTGGATTGGGTACGTGTAACATGCCTCAACCCACACTTTTGAGCAACCCGGAAGAAACAATATTGGGCTAATACAATACGATCATGTAAATATCTCATATTCGAAGAGTGACAAGCCTAACCAATTAGGTATCGAACCAACCCAAGAGCTTGAAGCAATAAATAGAGAGTGCTTAAGTAACATAGCGATCCCCACAGGTTGTGAAGGGTTTGATCCAAATGACCAAAAGCGGACATGATATAGTGAACTGCCACGTGAATTTTACGGAAACTGACTACCGTTTTGACATGTATACAATCATCGCAAGAGTTATCGGATTCAATGGATCTAATAACTAATTGAGACGACAAATAAGGGATAAGTAAAATACACAATCTCCATTGAGAGAATTTATATTTATAAATATAAATTCTCAAGACAAAGAGAAGAAACGACCTATAGTATCTCGTTATTCTATGTAAATTAGTTTTTGTCATTGTGATTTATACTCCATTATAATTATAGTACATCGCCAATGATCATTTCTCTCATCATCGTTGTTTTTATCATTACTCTGAGGCTTTCCACGTAAAAATCATATATATTTATCATGATTTTCAATCTAAATTGTCTCTACAAAAAAAAATATAAAACTCAATTATGTAATACAATAATTGTCTCATAATCAAGTTACTATTGATTAACTAGACTTTAAGGACATTACTAAGTCCAAAGTGTCAAAAATTGGTGATTCGTTCTCTATTTATATTAATTTACCAATGGGAAAAGGGAAGCGAGATAAATATGCCAAGTCACGACAAAGAAGTTGCGTGCATTTGTGTGTCAAACGGGCAAGCAAGCCCACGCCGGCCCACCCAAAGACAATAATGGTAAGTGGGGTCCACTGGGTCCCACTCTCATTAATATAAATCGGATTGAGACTTTGCGTGATCCCAAGAGATTCATCGAGATTCCATGCATTCCCCGAATTGCCCTTCCCAGCATGCGGTCGAAGTGAGTTGTTGACCATTCATATGATAATTTAATAATATATATAATAAATATATATTATTTTTAATTAATTTGATATCAAGTCTAATTAGACACCAACCTCAAATCATAATAAATATAAATCATAATATAATAAATTTGTTTTGCAATATCATTCATGTTTATTTCTTAGAATGAAAAAACAGAAAAATATAAATAATAGTGAACATAGTAGACTAGACCTAAGACTCAATTTTAAATATCTAAACCTACCACTTACAGATTCTATTGGAATGAAGTGTACGCAAACGCATGTAAACCATTGGATTGAATCTTATCAAAATTGGATTATTAATTAATTAAAAGGTACATGTTTGGGGCCACAAAAACCTATTGCGTAGAAGTAACTAATTTCAAATAAGACACTTTCGTCTGACAGGGCACATCAGTCTTTTCACTTCGAGTTGATTCACTTCTTAGGAACAAGAAGCTCGTTTCACTGGTTATATATTCCATTTTAAGCCATTTGGCCACCACTCAACCAACACCTTCGCTATGACAACTAGTCACTACGTCACCTTTGCATTCTTTATTTTGTCGGTTTCCTTCGTCACCGTCGCAGGCCGGAACAAGTTGATTAAATTCCCTTCCGAGACCGCCACCGGATCGGAGGAAGATTATGTGGGGACAAGATGGGCTGTTCTCGTTGCTGGTTCTCAGGGTTACTGGAATTATAGACACCAGGTAAACTACTTATTTATATGAAGAGTGAGTCTGATTTTTTGTGCTTAAGAATTATGATTGCTGTCTACTGAATAAGGACTAAGGGTTGAATAGTGCAAACTTTTGAACTGCCTTTCCGTGCTATAATTATTTTCCTATTAAGCTAAAAACAAAATCATGAACAGACATAAGATTTCTTATTTTTTTCCTTTTAATTGACTGTGTATTAACTCTATAGGGGACTACTATTACTGTATCTATAACACTTGACCAGCGTAGAAGTTTGTGTTCTTTCTTATATAGAATTGATTTAATGATGTGTAATTTTGTAGGCAGATGTATGTCATGCATATCAAATCCTAAAGAAGGGTGGCTTAAAGGATGAAAACATTATTGTTTTTATGTATGATGATATTGCGCATGACCTTCAGAACCCAAGGCCTGGTGTGGTCATTAATAATCCCCATGGTGAGGATGTTTATAATGGAGTTCCAAAGGTTGGTTTCATTCCAAATCATCATGGTTTTTCTCTTATTAAGTACAGAGTTTCTAGTGTTCTGATACTTTGAATTTATTCAGGATTATGTTGGAAGTCAAGTTACTGCTCAAAACTTATACTCTGTGCTTCTCGGGGACAAGGCTGCACTAACAGGGGGTAGTGGAAAGGTTATAGAAAGTGGCCCAAATGATCATATCTTCATATATTACACAGATCATGGTGGATCTGGAGTACTTGGTTAGATACTCTTCATTGTTGAAATATTGTCCCACATCGTTGTGGAAATATAAATCTTAGAACTGATATAATGAGTATTTGGTTTAACCCAAACATTTTCAATGTAATTCACTTCTTTTATGGAACTTGGCTACACCGACACTCTTCCGACCTATTGAATCCTGAATTTCTGCATGGTAGAGCTATAGAGTGGGTTTCGAGTTGGTCCGTATCGGTTTTGACAAAATAAACTTTGGTAGAAAAGAGCATTGGACTTAAGTGATAAAAATACATCGATCTATGATTCTAGCACTACCAAACATACTGAAGCAAATCTGAACCGGACCAAGACCTATAGTTTATAAGAGAAGTGATATCCTGAGTAATTGGTTTGACCCAAAACTTTTCAATGTGAAACACTTCTCTTGTGAATTGGGCTATACTGACACTCATCGGTCTATTGAATCCTGAATTTCTACATTCATTTGATTCTTTATATCTTAAGAAAGTATTAATCCATAGGAATCGAATAACCATTTATCTTAAATGTCCTCAGGGATGCCTTCCGGCCCATACATATATGCCGATGAGCTGAATGATGTGTTGAAGAAAATGCATGCTTCAGGAGCATACAAGAGTTTGGTAAATCCATCACCAGCTTCTACTTCTGAAGCCCATATAGTTCAATAAGCTAAACTTGAAATGATTTTTAGGTTTTTTACCTCGAAGCTTGTGAATCTGGAAGTATCTTTGAAGGTATTCTTCCTGAGAACTTGAATATATATGCAACAACAGCCTCCAATGCGGATGAGAGCAGTTGGGGAACCTATTGCCCTGGAGAATTCCCTAGTCCACCCCCTGAATATGACACCTGCTTAGGTGATCTATATAGTGTTGCTTGGATGGAAGACAGGTATTAAATCTTCGTTCAGAAACTCCTATTTGTTGTTGAAATATATCCCAGGTCTGTTATGGAAATAGAAATCTTCTAGTTTATAAGGGAAGTGATATCGTAACTAATTGGTTTGTCTAGTCTTTTTAATTTGATTCACTTCTCTTATGAATTGGGCTATATCGACACTTTTCCGGCACTCTTGTAGAAAAGCGCATCGTACTTAGACGACAAAAATAGATTGACCTATGATTGGAGTACTATCGAGTCTATTGAAACAATTCTGAATCGGACCAAGACCAGTTCGACTTGAAATATATCCCACATCGGATATTGAAATAGAAATCTTTTAGTTTATAAGGGAAGTCATAAGTAATTAAATTAGTCCAAACTTTTTGAATGTGATTCATTTCTCTTATGTATTGTACTATACCGCCATTTTTCCGACCAATTAAATCCTGAATTTCTACATTTGTGAGTTGTTACTAAACTTTGATGTGTTTCTGAACAGTGACATACATAATCTTCGAACAGAAACTTTGGGACAACAGTATCAAGTTGTAAGACAACATCTTTAAGAACTAAGGGTCTATTTAAATTTTTGATGATGCAATGAAGAAATGGTAATGGTGTTTCCTTTCAGGTGAAGAAAAGAACAGCAAATAAAAATTCATATTACGGTTCCCATGTTATGGATTATGGTGATCGTAAGCTAAACACGGCAGATATCTCTATTTACATGGGCACAGATCCGAGAAATGATAACTACACTTTTGTTGAAGATCATCTGTTTCCTGCTTCCAAGCCTGTTAGCCAGCGTGATGCAGATCTCTTACATTTTTGGCACAAGGTATCATCATCCACCTTTTACGTATTTGCCTATATTTTATTAAATTTCTAAAATTGGGTCAATTGTACAAAGATATAGCGTATAAGATGAAAGAAACAACACCATAAAGTTTTGAATAAATCATTTACTATAGTCCTCAACAGCTCTTATAAACCAATGCAAATTAAATCTTATTTCCGATGTGGGATATGTTGAAATATTGTCCCACATCGGTTGTGGAACTAGAATAATTCTAGTTTATAATAAATGTGATATCATGAGTAATTGGTTTGGTCTAGCATTTTCAATGTGAATGACTTCTCTTATGTACTGGGCTACACCGACACTTGTTCGATCAATCGAATCCCGAATTTTTACATAGAATCGGAGTTCCAAGGTGGGTTTTGGGTTGGTCCACACCGATTTAGACAGAAAAAACTTTGGTAGAAAAGCGCATTGCCCCGACAATTGTCACATTTCAACATATTTTGCTATGTTTTGGAGTATTGCTTTGGAAGTTGATATAAGCTTGTCAATTCATACTTCGAGGGAACTATTGTGAGACATGGATTTGTACATTGATATTTTAACTAGTACTTATGAGTTTTTTAATGAAATTTATGGATCTTGATCTTATATTTCCAGTTCCGTAATTCCGCCGAGGGATCTACCATGAAAATGGAGGCACAGAAACAGCTAGCTGAAGCAATGAGCCACAGAGCACATGTTGATAGCAGCATTGGACTCATAGAGAGCCTTGTTTTCGGAAAAATGAAAGAAACTGAGTATTCACGACGTTCTGGCCAACCCATTGTCGATGATTGGAATTGTCTTCGGTCAATGGTAATATTTCATCGATCACCTTATTGACGATGAACTTAATCTTAACTAACTATGCATTTTTCCCACTGCAGGTTCGAACTTTTGAGACACATTGTGGATCTCTATCGCAGTATGGAATGAAGCATATGCGATCATTTGCGAATATGTGCAACTCCGGAATGAAGGAAGAAAAGATTACCGAGGCAACGAAACAAGCATGCTCTAGCTTCCCTACAAATCCTTGGAGCTCTCTTCGAAGTGGATTTAGCTCAAGATGAAGATTCAAATCCTCACGGTGTACATACAGGGAAGGAATATGTTACATTATGTTGATATGTGTAATTATATAGGGGAGCGGGGCTAATTCTTATTAGAGGAAGTTCCTTGTACATTTGCACACATAATGCAGCCTAGAATATGTAAAATTGTGTGTGTATCTGTATGTGTAAGTGTAGGGGGTCGGGATATAATTCCTATAAGAAATGTATTCAATTCAAACAATGAAATTGAAATATATTTAGCCTATGGTGTAGCAGGGAATATGTACAAGCACTATAAGTTTTATTTGAATGTTGAAATTATATTTGTTATGGCCTAACAATGATCTACCTCTGGAGTGAGTGGGTACATGAAAGTGACAGTCAACACTTGTAAGTCACACTTGAGTGTTGGCCGATAAATACGTGGAATTTTTTTACGCTGTCAACACTGTCAGTTCTGATCTAATTTATAAATCACACCACTTTTTGATACTTTTTCAAAATGACACTAATATAATTTATTATAGTACTTATGCAGTTGATTTGTCAGCTTTATTTTATTTAAAAATAATAAAAAACTATGACAATGGGAAAAAAGGCAGTTCCGTTGTGGGAGTGGGAGTTGGGAGAGCTGAGAAGGGAACTCCGGTGTGTTGTTAAAAAATAACATTAATTTTCGGTTGATTTTGTTTTTGTCATGAATTAATTTTGTTTTAGAAACATAGCATTGATTTGCAGTCTGCCACGACCAGTTTTTTTCGTAGCTCGGTTTCTATAATTATAGAAATCGAGCTACCATTTTTTTTATTTTTAATTGTTGTTTTTAATGCCTTTTCGATATAAAAAAAATAGTAGCTCGGTTTCTATAATTATAGAAATCGAGTTACGAAAAAAGCTGGTCGTGGCAGACTGCAAATCAATGCTATGTTTGTAAAACAAAATTAATTCATGACAAAAACAAAATCAATCGAAAATTAATGCTATTTTTTACGTTTTAACAAGTTACAATGCTATATAAAAAAGTAACCTAATTTGAATGCACCCATGTTGTCAGCTATTAAGGGTAATGTTGTAGTTTCATTTATTAAATTCGTTTCAAATATTTAATCTTAAGTTGAATATAATATAAATGGAGACCCAAGCACTTGAAATTTCATTAATTCGATAAATTTAATCTAAAAAATTTATTAATTATTGTAATTATGAACCCAATGTTTGATAAATTAAAACAAATCCTCGTATTTTATATAGTTTAGCAAAAATAATTTCTCTATAATCCTTATGAGTTTACCATATATAAAATTTTGAGTACTCTTTGTAACTAACAAGAAATTTTAAAATAGTGTAAAAGTTGTGGATAAAGTTTGTAAATTGCATACAAAATACATGAAGCTGATATAATACACACTGTTGGCCACCCAACTTTTAAATATTGTAAACACAATACTCTCAAAGTTTAAGAATTGTTTGGTTGACCCCCGAGATTCCAAATCATTTATATTTGATTCTAATATTTGCTAATATTTTAAACATCTTTATAGGTTGAATTTGATCCGTTAACCTTGAAAAGATATAATGNGGCAGAGCACTTTGGTCTTATTATCGTTGCTCATCTTCTAATTGGTAATAACTATGCTTCTTGGAGTGAATTTGTAAAACTGGCTCTCATAGGATGCTTCAAACTAGGATACATCAACGAAGAGGTAGGTGCACCTACCGCTAATTCTACTGATTTTCCGCACTAGTATCGTGTGGATTGCGTAGTGAAATCATGGATATTAATGCAATTTCTGCTTCAATTGCTGAATCCTTTATATATGTGCCTACTGCTCGGAAATTATGGCTTGAATTGGAAGAACGATTTGGTGAATCGAATCGAATTTTACTTTATCAAATGGAGCGTGATGCTCGTACACTTAATCAGGGGCAATTATCTATTGTTGAATACTACAACAAGTTATCAGGTCTTTGGGAGGAAATAAATCGAATCTCACCTTTGCCAAAATGCGCTTGCACAACCTTAAAAGATGTAGTGGATATTAAACAAATACTAGGCTAATGCAATTCCTTATGGGCCTTCGTGAAGACTTTACTGCTATCAGAAACCAGATTTTAATGATGAAATGTCTACCTAGTGTATACAAAGCTTATGCAATGGTTATCTAGGCAGAGAGGGAAAAATCTGTTGCTGCGAATATAACTGTTGTTATGGAGCCAGTTCCCACATTGGACGCATCTGCCATGCTTATTCGAACAAGACCACAAAATAACAACAGCAAATCGCATGAATCAAGATTTTACACACCTGGACAAAAATAATTGATAAATGAGGCTGATCGTTTTTTTACTCATTGCAAGAAATCTGGCCATCTCAAGGAGGAATGTTTCTTAATTAATGGAGTTCCTGACTGGTATAAATCTCTTCAAAACAGCCAAGGAAAGCAGATGCCGAGACAATTTGCACACTTAGCCGCTGCAACCACCGATAATGGACCTTCATTCAATCAAACTGATGATTCATCCACATTTGCTGCTATGAATATGACTTAGGATCCTTCTTTAATGGCAATTTTACAAGGAATTCAACAACTCCTTCAGCGAAATATTGCTCCATCTGATGGTCATCAAGTGAACTTCGCCCATACTGATTTCGCAGGTACTTCTGCTACTACAATTAATTTTTCCATGAATTATGGTTCTTGGATTGTGGACACAGGGGCCTCCATCCACATTTGCAACTCATCGACATTTTTTTAAAACCTTTATAACCTTACCACCCCTATTCATGTATAACTTCCAGATGGTAAAACCAGACCAGTTCATCAATATGGAATTATAAACTTGACACCAGACATCAAGCTAACCAACGTTCTATACCTTTCCGCCTTCACATTTAACCTGCTATCCGTCAATCGACTTGCAACCAATAATCACATCAATTTTACATTTAATTCCTCTCATTGTACGTTTCAGGACTTGAGGACTAAACGGATCTAGCCATTGCACCTGCTATTGGAAATCTTTACATCTTTCAAGCCAATACAATTCATCATGCTGGCAACCACCTTACTGCTGCCACCAAAGTTGACAATCTCTTTCTGTGATACATCAATTCTTTTGATTCTAATGTAGTAAATACAATATATCAAGATTCTACCCTTTGACATTTATCCCTCGGACAAACTTCATCAAAAGTATTAAATATACTTTCTTTTGCTACATCTAAATTTAATCCTCAACCTTGTGACATATGTCACTTTGCTAGACAACAAAGATTACCCTTTCACTCTAGTTCTATTTATTCTACATCAATCTTTGAACTTATTCACCTTGATATTTGGGATCCATATAAAACACCTTCTTTTCAAGGAGCACATTACGTTCTTACTCTAGTTGACGAATATATCTCCCGAGATGTGGTCTTCTATGAAACCACATTTCCATTTTCTTTCTCACATATCAACAATCCTTCCTCCCATACACCCACATTATCCTTTGAAACTCCTCTCTTCCCAACTTCCTTTTCTGAAAATGATCTCTATATCCATGATCATCCAGACCTTATTGCATCCTCATCACTTCCCGTTTCCTCATCATCTCATTCCACTTCCTCAATGAATAATATTCCAGACTCATCTATCCATTCCCCTACCAATGGTCCTCAGGTCCCTAACACCAACCCAACAATACCCTTACGTAGAAGCTCTCGCCTAACCCATCCACCCGTCTGGCTTAATGATTTTACCACCCTCATGACAACTACACACCCCTGCACCCCTCTAAATCCCTTACTGACCCTTCTTCTCCAATTCATTTACCATCCATCTCCTTTTCCCCATCCCACCTTTCTTCCATGGCTATTGTGGACTCACACCAAGAACCTAAAAATTACATGGAAGCTAAGGACATGGCAGTTCAGCTGCCTGCTAACAAGGCAACTATTGGCTGCAAATGGGTCTTTCGAACAAAATTAAACTCAGATGGCTCGATTACTCGTTACAAAACTCAGCTAGTCGCAAAAGGATTTCCTCAGATTGAAGGCATTGACTTCACGTACAATTTCTCACCTGTTGCTTAGGTTACCACTATCAGACTTCTTCTAGCCATTGCAGCTTCTCGGAAATGATTTATTCACCAACTCGATATAAATAATGCATTCCTTCATGGATATCTTGATGAAGAGGTCTTCATGGACATCCCTGATGGTTATATGAAACACAAGCCCGGTGAGGTATGTCTTTTACATCGTTTTTTATATGGACTTAAACAGGCGTCTCGGCAATGGAATCTCGAATTGACTAAACAACTCATATCATTTGGTTTTTGTCAATCCGGCCATGACCATTGCTTCTTTCTTTTAGATGATCCTCAAGGTGATTTCCTAGCTCTCACGGTATATGTCGACGACATCTTGATTACATGGAACTCTCTCCACAAAATAGACACAGTCAAGCGACACTTACACACTTTATTCACCATCAAGGACCTCGGACCTGCTAAATTCTTTCTGGGATTAGAATTGGTGCAATCTGATGACGAGCTATTTTTCAACCAACGTAAATATGCAATGGACATCATTATGGATACAAATCTTATTGAGGCCAAAAGCTCTTCTACTCCTCTCCCACCAGAATTTCCAGCGCCCTCCACCACCTCAGAAATTCCCATGTCAAACCCCAGAGCATACAGAAAACTTGTTGGCCGACTGTTTGAGTTTGGACCGAGAGCTAGTCTTCAAGAGAGCAAGACCAACTCTTTGGGGTAAGTGATTTCGATTCATAGGTTGAGAAAAACTCAACTGTGTTTTTCGACCTTATGAAACGACGACTCTAATACAATTTATCACAAACTTGTGTTGTAATCGAGAAATAGATAAATAAGTGAAAGAGAAGTAGATTGGATAAGGAACATGGAGGGGAAGACACATGGGAGTAAATTTTTAAGATAGAAATAGCAGAAATTTAACTTACTTTTATATCAGTGACAATTTTAAGTTTAATATAATAGTAGTGATTTTGTTTTTTAGTATTTGTATTCATGTCAAGTAATTATTTTAATATTTTTATTACTCTACGGATATGTTATACATTTTAATATATTAATATTTTTAATATTATGCAGGGAATTGTTCATATGATTATTTATATGATTACTGTAATAAAATTATTTATATGTGTTTTAATATATTAGTATATTATATGCGAAAAAGACTATAAATCAACTAATGTAGTTTTTGGGTGACCATAATATCATAGATCGATAAGTATTTATAAAATAACACAATCGACATCTATAACTCTTAATCGACAACTTCAACAGTCAACTAAAGTGGATGAACAAATTCTGTATAACAATAAAACTATTAATATAATAAAATTATCTAATATGTTCATCAAATAATGAAGTTATTAATGTCTTTAAAAATTTAATAATTTAAAATAATTCAGTTATATTTATTAAAATATTTCATTTATATTTATATTTATATTTATAGAATAGATATATATTATCTGAGAATGGTATGAGAATGGAAATTCTCGAAGGCACATGAATAAGAAAGAGACAAGGAATAGAAGGAGGATGAAGAGAGAATCGAGGGGTCTTTATTCCAAATAACCCAAATTCTAATTTTCTTCCCAAAATAACCTAATTATTCACTTTTTACCCAAACTAACCCAATTAGCTCCTACTCATCCAGTTCCAAGTTGCAAAATACTTCTATATTTACAAATTTCATTAGATATAGAATAAAAATATGTAATGGGATCAGTATTTCGTTAACTATTAATTTTTATATCAATAAATCGTATAAAACTATTGTTTGTCTGCATGTAATTCTAGAAAAATAAATTAACAATTATAACATGAACATATTGATTTAAATTTTGATATTTTAGTACCGACCAAAATATAGAAATAATTTTGATATTTCGGTTCGATACCAAAATTTTATTGGAATGAGACTAGTATTTAGTATTTCAGTATCGGTATCAAAACTTTGTAAAAAAATCGATATTTGATTTTTGGTATTCGGTATGGTATAATATATGTTACTGAATGGTCCCTAAATTGCACCTTAAAAAAGAATGATAAAAATTCCAATAAATCATCCGTCAAATAGAATTCTAATGATTATTCATTGTTCCATAACAATTCTAAATATTTTCCAATTTTAAATAACATAAAACATTTAGAATGAATAAAATTGTAGAAGTATTTTGCAATCTAGTAATCGGATGAGTATGAGGTAATTGGGTTAGTTTGGGTAAAAAGTGAATAATTAGGTTAGTTTGGGAAGAAGCATTAGACTTTGAGTTTTTTGGGGAAAAGACCCAAAGTCGCACCCCTTAAATTTTCAATAAATTGTAATATTTACAACATGGGGTATTATTTGTCCTTTTTATTTGCTCATTAACTTTCTTCAAGTCAACATCCATTAATTTAAAAGTATAATAATTTTTCTTGAGAAAATTGTGTATAAAATATTAAAAATTTACGAGTTCATTAAAGTGTCAATGATAAAATGTTTTGAAAACTTGATATGTCTTATATGCATTTAATTGAAGTTGGAGGGCCACAAATACATATTTTTATTCAAAAGTGTAATATATTTGCAATTTCGTAACTTTGATGGCATGCCTTTACATAGTCCGTAAGTTGGGGGCTATGGACAAACATCACCAATTTTTATATAGAGATCTCTATATCTATAGGAATGAAGGTAATTATATATAGAAAATTGTGTTTGGTTTTTTGTATATTTTAATCAAGTTTTTCTGAAAAAAACATTTTGTGTACATGTTTATTTTAATTAAGTTCCAATGTTTAAAAATTTCAAAATAAAGACGTTTAAAAATTAGGAACATAGGTTTTTGTTGTTTTATTATTTGTAAAATTATATAATACAACTAAATTTTTTTGGTTAAGTGACATTTTGTGCTTATCAACTATAATTAAAAAATAAAAAATTAGGATATTTGTAAAACAATCCACTATTACATATAAGTTTTGTATCATTCATTATGGGGATTATATAGATCTCAAGTGGATGAGAGACCACAGATGGGGTTTTCAATACTTTGGAGGTAAGAGTATAACTATTGGATGAAGCTATTCAAATTTTAAAATATTTTTAATGATATTTTATTAACGATCATATAATTTTATTTTATTAATCAAGGAGCTCGGAGCTCATTTTTAGACAAATGACAGCAGTGTTGTTATTTTTAAAATAAAATATATTTTTTATTTGTGAATAAATAAGGCAATCTCCTATGCAATAGATAGCCAATTCAAGAAAAAAATAAATTTGGAAAAGTTAATATCTCATTTATAGATTTTAATTTTTTAATGAATATTATACATAATATAATATTATTGACATAACCCCGATTTCCTAACAAGAATATTACACTGATTCCTAATTATAATATTTACCGCATATACGTGATAGATACCATAATATACAATATATATCAATAGTAAATATTCTAAATATTTAATTTACATTACTCCATCCTCAAGCGCGACTTGTGTAAGTCTACCATGACAAACTTATCAGATAAGTAGTCAAATTTATCTTGTTTGACTGTTATGTAAATATTTCATTTAATTGCTCATTGGTCCCAATCTTTCTCTTATTTATTTCATCTTATTGAATTTTCTCTCACACAAAATGACAATTCATTTACTTTTGCTTGGTCCGCAAGTGCCGCTTGATTGTGATAGTGTAGAGGTGTTGCACTCAACTGTTCAATATTGAACTCTTTCAAAAGCCATTGTAACCAAGGTACCTCGCTTAATATGTAGTCATTGCTCTATATTTTTCCTCAATTATTTGATTGTGACACCATATTCTTCTTTATCAACAGCCAAGAAATCGGCTCTTCTCCAAGCCATACTTAGTAGTCTGTCATCGATCAGTGTGTGAGGTGGGATGTCTCCCAATCGACATCAAAATATGATTGTAACCATTTTGTTATCTCCATCTGTGTTGCCTACGTGTTGACTTAACACATTTACTACAAAAGTAATGTCCGATCGAGTGATCGTCAAATATATAGTAATCCTACCAGTCGTCTGTAGCTCTCATTTGTCATTTCAACTATTGACTATGAGATGACGTCTGGCTTCTGGTCGATCGGTGTCCCACTGGTCGACATCTGAGCATTCCAATTTCCTACAAAATTTCGAGCACATACTTATGTCACTCAAGGGTGTACCTTCCTTTGAGTGTGTCACTCATATCCCCAAATAGTATTATAGTCGTTTGTGATCTATAATTCCAAAGCGATTATTCAATACTTTCTTGATAAACATTAATGTCATTTGTTGTTGTGTGCTAGGATCACATTGCTCACATATATGAGTGTCATAACAAACCGAACATCTATATTTTTTATAAATATGAAATGATCACCTTTATAATATACGACACCCAAACTATTGAGAACCTTGAGAACTTCTTGTGCCAATTCTATGAGGCTTATAGAACGTCATAGATCAACTTTCTTAGTTGATACACTCTTGTATCCCCATAGTGAGCAAATGCTTGAGGAATTCTCATGTAAATTTTCTCTTCAAGGTATGTGGTTACATCTAGATGATGTAGTTCCATCTTTTAACAACGGTGACGTGAATGAGGCATCGAACCGTGGTTAATTTTGCCACGGGGTAAACGTCTCATTGAAATCAACGTTTTCCTCCTAATTAAACCAAGACCGACTAGTCAAGGCTTATGGCGTTCAAATGTCCCTGTCGATTGGTACTTTATTTTGTAAACCACTTTTAATCCACAGTATGTTTCCCGGGAGGCAGTGGGATCAGATCTAATGTTGAATTGACCTCAAATGCATATATCTCCTTCTACATTGCCTCCCGCCATGAAGGATGTGGCTTCTTGGTGAAAATGTCAAGGTTTGACATGTGAAGCAACTCATGTCATGTAAGCCGTGCACAAAGACGAAATCGAGCATATTATATATGGTTACAAAGTGGATAGATACCTCGACTTCGGGGCTCTATCGAAGTCTGATAGGGACTCAGGCAATTCAACGACAAAGTCAATATACTTGGTTGTCAATTTGGTCAATATATTGATGATGGTCAACAGGGGCACGAGTCTTAACGAAAGTGGTGGATATTAGGGCATTACGCGCAGTCATGGTAGGCTTTAACTGTTTTTATGGGTTCAACGACTGTTGGTGGTGTTGAGTGGGGGTGTAGGTAAAAGACGCTTCAATCCTCCAATGACTATAAATAGGAGAATACATGAAAGGAAGTTGATTCAACTTTATTTTACATCTTCGATCAACGGAATTTACAGCAACAAAAACGGTCAAGTAAAATTCTCTACACATTCAAAGGGAGTTACGACATTGATGGCGAACGTCCGGCAACGTCCACGCCACATTCTTTCTCTCTTTTATTTGTTTTTTCATACCATGTTTGAGTTATATTTAGTCATATTTAGTGGCTTTGTTCATATTCTAGTCAAGGTTTAAAGACCAATTGTGTTTTATGCCTATGTCAAAACTCGTGTTTTAAATTCATAAGAATCGTTTCTTTAATTGTCTAACTTGATTCATTTGGTTTATAACATGTTCTCGACTTGGCGAAATTTTAAGAAATGCATCTTACTTTTAGATTTAGATACTAGTGATTTTAAAAAATTACTTTAATGAACATGATAATGGATGGCATCACATATTACATATTATGTCAATTAAAAAACCAATACACACTAGACCTTCAAGAAACAAAGCAAAATTTACATAATTCTTGTGATACACAACAACTATCTTTTTGTAGCATACTGAAAGGGAAAAAGTATACATTTATAGCAATACATACAAGTGTTTCAGTCACTCTATGTACAATGGAGGCTCAAAGATGAAGACCAGAGAACTCAAAAGAACCAGGAAGACAGCGAAACATGCCAATGACTTGCAGGGATCGGCAAATCGCCTTATGATTGTGATTCTTTCTTCCCGACTACCTTCAGCATCTTTCATTTGAAAAGTTGGGCATGTCACAAATCCATACGCCATGCCGATGAATGTCGATGCAAAATGTGCCCTACGAATACAAATACCATTCATCATATTAAGGTATGAAAGCATCTTAAACAAAAAGGAGGCTCACCAGTCATCAATGAGGCCATAACTGCTGATAATAAAGCTCAGGCCTGTGGCGATGATTGCATTCATGTATAGTTTGTTTGATGCATCTTTTGGGATAATGTCTTTGTTCTGCGTTTGATAGATAAGCCATGCTCCGATAACAGCGAAGGCAGGCCCCTGGAGATGAGCATTTGGATGATTACATAGCAATAAAAAAGGAAACAAAGCAAGCTAGTCATATACTTTAATAGCACCAAAACATTTTTAGTTTGGGTAAATTTGGTTCCTATGATATATTTGGTCTATAAACTTTAAGGTTTTAGCAAATTTGGTCATCTGACAACATTTGGCAAATCAGATCCTCAAACTGACAAAATCGTCCGTGAAATTTGATTTTGACTGGCAATCTCAATTGCCATAATTGAAAATTTTGGCGACTAATTATACATACATACTATTTTGCCAAAACTTACAAAATATGTGTACCACTTTTGCTATCTTAATACTTTGTAAATCACAATCATAAAACTTTGAGAACCAAAATTTCCAAAACATCGAAGTCTCAGAAAACACATGAAAAATCATACTATAAGACAATGAGACACACCTAAAATCATTGATAAAAATGAATGTATAGCAACTTACTGTCCCACCAACAGTTGCGTCTGGAATGTGGAGAAAGCTTATCAAGTTTCCAGAAATGCCTCCAATAATGTATATTAATAGAAACGTGAACGAACCATACTGTCGACATACTTGTGGACCGAAAGTAAAGAGGATCCAGTTGCCAAGAAGTGTATGCAGTATTCCACCATTCTGCAAATAGATGGAGCTTCAAAATGAACTACAGCACAAGCATGAGTAAAATACACATGAATTTGCATTTTACACAAAATGTTGTTCCTATAAAAAATAGCAACATAAGGATATCCTACTGGCAAAAAATACAGTATTGAAGCACGAACCGAGTCATTAGTCTTGTACCAGAAACATAGGAGTTATTAATCTCCACCATTCTCCAGTCAAAATCAAGTTGTTTATCTTCGCTCCATAAACCATAGGCAGTGAAACGAGCCCCAAGTTTGACATCTTTACTGGAGAAGCTATCTCAAACAAAAAAACTGCTATGTTTATAGAAGCCAACACACCTCTGCCACATAACCAACAAAAAATCACATTAGATGGATATCAAAAGATATAGAAATAATTTGAAAGTTTACATCAAGTACAAATTGAAGGCTTCATCCTCATATATCTGCTTGAATTCATCGCTATCTGTTCTATACTCCATATAATTTTTCAAAGATCTCTGATAACGGATTCCAGTATCCAGGAAATTATTTTCTTCATCTTCATACATCTCTGACTTTGATTCTGAATTCATAAATAGAGATCAATTTCCCATATAAACAGCTTAATCTGAAGTAATCAGCAACAACAACTTAGTTTATACAAGGTTATATTACCTATTTCAGCTTGATCGAGATAATCCTCCGAAGACGTGAATCGGTTCTGCAGGTTAGTAACATTAGATTCTTCTATCTGGTTTACAAGTTTCAGGGACAGCAAGGATGTATCTTTGTGGATTTTTTCAATGTAAGAATCCAGAGACTTTTTATGCTTTTCAAAAGAACCGAGTGCTCTTATAACTGTGGAATTATTTCCCTTCCTCAGATTCCTGTCAGTAGAGTTACGATAATCAACTTCTTAGCTTGAGAACACTGAGGAAGATCAAGCCTTACAGTACCTGATGTTTGTTATTTTTTTGATTGCATGATGTGATACAGCATCCCGACTGCCTGAAATATTGTCAATCCATGTTTAGAGTTCAACATGAGCTAGCCGAAAATCATGGGTTACCTGTGCGAAGAATCTGATGGATTTCTGAGCGTATCATTTTATATTTGCCACCAAATATAGCCATTGATCTGTGAAACACAAAATTAAGAAAATAAAAAACATTTTATTGATAAAATCATGTAACTAAGAGAATGTCGCAATACGAGTTGAGATGCCCCAACATAAGGAACAAACATAAAAATTATGGAGCTGCCAACTAAATCAGAACACAATATGGATTGATAACTAATGAAGATAATTAAACCTCAACGAAAGGAATCCATAGGCCACAACCTTATGAAAGAGTTAAAACTTACTACATACAGTAGCTTTAAAGAAGGATGAAATCATGAAAGACATATTTTTTCCTATTGTACAACATTAGGTCATTATATTAGGCATTTAAGCAAACAGTTTACCTGTCTCTCCATACGCAAAANTGTTTTCTTTTTTGAAATTAGGGTCTTCTTGGAAATTAGGGTTTACATTTGTGAATTTTGTGTATTTATTTTTAATCGGATATCCGAATATTGTAGTTATATAAATTAGGGATAAAACTTACTGCATGTTTGATTTAGTTAATCAAAACTATGGTACAACGCGATGATAGTGGTTTGCGATTAAATGATTGTGGTAATTATCATTGTATTTTATACTTATTTAAGAATATTGTTGTATCATTGTGACTAATGCATATTTTTTTCTATAATGACTAAAATTAACAATATTGGCGTATATATTGATTTGTAATGTTTTGAGATAAAATATGCAAATTGAAAATTTTCAAAATCTTGAATGACAAATTTAGCTTTTGTATATGAGATATGATTAGCGATATCGAGCAAATAAACATTATATAAAATATTAGGGTGGCTTCGTCTATAATAATCAAATTTGACAGTAACATTAGAATTAGGTTAATTTCATTTGTGATATTTTTAGATAAATGATGTAAATTACGAATTCAAAAATTTCGATTAAATGAATTTTATCGTAGAAAAAATACATTAATTTGATGATTTTGTGTCAATAGAATCAATATATATGGATGCAGGGTTCCTAAAATATCAAGTGAATTTTTAATTTTTAATTATTTATTATTATATTTGTTATGTAAGAGAAAATCTTTGAATAATTATATTATTAAAATTTAAAATTAAATTATTGTAAAGTCTTCTGTGAAATAATTATAGTTTCGGAAAAATGTAAATATAGACGAATTTTTCAAAATTTAATATCATTAATTAATATAAACCCACAACAAACAACATGCGTGTGGACTTGATTCTTTGTTTAGTTTGGCTTTCCGTTTTGTATGTGAAATTGTATTTCACGTGTGTATTTATCTTGTATACGTTTACATTTCCCCGCTACAATCAATTAAGACAAATATTATACACCAAAAATGCACAACGTGTTTAGTCACTTTTGCCACGTTTCATTGTGATTTAGGAATCACACGTGAAAATATGCATAATAAATGGATTTGATGAATGAGAGTGCATGTCATATTATAGAGGTCCAGTTCGTTTGGATCATTGATCGATCAATTAATTGAATGAATGGATCTATTGTCGATCAAACACATTATTTTTTTCAAACTAAATCATAGCTATATAAAAATAACTATTCTTAATGGGGCGAACTCACATTTGTATTTATAATTTTAGTATCTAAAAATAATTTAATAATAATTTAACGATTCCCTGATAATTTCAAAATGATTATGTAATTATATGAGAATTTCGAGGGGAAAAATTCTACAGTACCCATGTCAAACCTTTTTACATTTATAGATATTTCTGATTTTTAAAAGTTAGTTCTAATGTCACTGACAATTGTTTTTTAACCAATATAGGTGGTTAAAGTACTAAATTGTACTATTTATGCATAATAAATAAAATAAATATAAGATAGGTCCCAATATATTCGCAGATATTTATTTGGATAGAAAATTGATCATATTTACTCTAACATGTATGTTTAGGAAATAAAATTATTCGCAGACATTATGTTTATATAGCTTATTATTAAAAAGGAAATTAAATATTAAACGAAATAAACATATATAAAAAATAAACATAAAAACTATTAGTATTACCTCTAATATTAGATAAAGTTTTATTTTTGTTATATTTTATATCTATTCTTATATTATTAAATAATTCAATTAGTTGATTCAAAGAAAATATAAATGAGCTGATTTCATATCCGTATAAAATATATTACATTAGTTCATAAATGAATCTCTATAATATAATATGAGCTCATATATATATACACTAGTAAATGGAGGGATTTATTTTCTGTTTATTTTATTGATTATATATGAATTTGTACAATTTAATCATTTCGTCAATGTTATATTGCTTAAAACAAATTTGACAGTATCATAAGAAATAACTTTTGGAATCACTTACGTTTATAAATAATAAAGAATCTGACATGGTTATCCTTTATAAAAAAACTCTAATTTTGAGTATAAGTACAAGCTATTTAGGCATGAATAAAGAGAAAAATGATCAGTCATTTACAGTATATCTCGATCCTTTCATTTGATTTTTATTGCAATAGTTTTATGAGTTTTTATATTTTCTGGTCTTATTTCTGTTTCATACCACGTTCATTTCTATTACATTTAATTGTTATCGCAAAAAATAGAAAGAATTTTTCTCAACATCTCTATAAATACACTTAATCATATTCCGTTTTCACAATAATTGAAGAGTTTGTTGAACCTTACAAGTGAAAACATGAAATAATTTCTACGATCAAAGTGATTATCACACCTCTCAAGCTTTGTTATATTCTTTGTTGGATGACACGTATTTTTAGTCCTCATTGTTTTATAGTTTTAGCAAATTTAGTCCTTATAGTTTTTTAATTTTGACAATTGAGGTTCCCAAAATTTTAGTATGGGCAAAATATGTCACCATAATTTAGGTAATTTGGCAAAACCAGTTCTCAAAAATTTGTATGTGTAACATAATTGGTCTACATACTTACTTGATTGTGGCAATTGAGGTTTTCAAAGATTAAATAGACAATTCCTGTCCATTAATTTTGGTGTATTTGGCAAATTCAGTCTCAAACTTTGGGTTGACAAATTAAGTCTTCCGAACATGCAATTAGTATATGTAATCGCAATCGTTTGATATAATAATTAATATGCGTCGTCGCCACTGTGTGGTATTCAAAACATGTCGCTATATCGATCCGTTTTAGAACAAAAATTCCGGATTGTCATGAAAATCGGATGAGGTTTCTTACATGTTTCAATTTGAACTCATAAACATGTCAAAAATGGTTCGATTTTCAATTTTTAACCCTAACGGTATTAAAATTTGCAGGGGACTAATTTTGCCAAAATTTACGAACTTTGAGGACTGATTTTGCTAGTATGTGTAAATTGTGAGGACCAGTATTGTTTTTCTCAAACTTTGAGAATCTATTTTGTCATTTTGGGGATCAAATTAGCCACATTTTGCAAATTTAGATGAACAAATTTGACAAAATATATAAAATATGAGGATTAAATCTGCCATTTCAAAATATGAGGATCAAGTTTGCCAAAATCAGTAAACTATGGGGATTAAAGTAGTTATTTTCTCATTCTTTGTCCTTTGATCTATACCAACACAACTAACTTTCATTGTTTCATTTAGCTGAATTAAAAGCATGCTTTTTTATTTTACATCTTTTTTGTTTAAATAATGTATAAAATAAGCAGATTCATTGTTTGATGTGAAAATTTAGTAAGATAACACGATTGTCTATATCGAAATTTAAAGCATAGAAAAAATACTTTTGAAGTTAAAGAAAATTTAATACACAATTGTCTATAGAACACAATTTTTATACTTTTATAAATATCTTTTTACATTTTAAACTTGAGTTGTTATCTAATTAATTTTCTCTTGCATTTATTAATTTAATTTTGTGTAATATAATTAAAATTAATTTCATTAGCTCGACGCCCCAACTCCTATGCTCTAAAATTACACTGAATGATAAAATCTTTTTTTCCACCTGTTCGGTCCAAACCGCTCAAGATCGGTCTAGAACCGGTTCGAACCGTTTTTATTTTATGTGTTTTTTATATTTGAAATATGCGAAATGTTTTTTATTTGCTTTCTTCAAGTTTTCAACTTATTTTTGAAGTATGAAAATAATTAATCGGATCTAAATCAAATTGTATTTTGTATCTCTTCCAATTCGAATCGGATGAACCAACCAAAACCAATATGGTTACAAGATAGCCCAACTCATGACCTAAGATATTACACTGTGCAATGTAAGCAAGCTATAGAACATTGTGATCTTACCACTGGTTAAAACCAATGGTAAGATCTCACAAGCTTGTAAATATGTTCGTGTATGAATGGACTAAAATTGAAAAATGTAGCATACTTGATGTAAGAAAAAGTTCATTGTTAAACTTGGAAAGGGATGACAACATGAGAGATACGAGGCGTGTTAAGGTACCATGTTAGGGTATCAACATTTACCGAATTAAGATCCAGATTATCATCAAGATTCGGTTTTATACTTATAGTTGTTTGTGGGATAACTTTGGGTTAGAAAATAATTCAGAAAACATGTGATTTAACGTGGAAAATCCCAAAAACATGAGGAAAAAACCACCGTGCGGAGAGTGAAACTTCTACGGCCAATTCACAATACGCTGAATCCAACAGTACAAAGGGATCGGAGCAAGAAATGATTAACTTAAGAAAGTGATAAAAAACAAGTCGAGTGTTCACAGGGTTGATGCTTTAGCCCCTTCATATAGAGTTGGGTCGTCCACTTTCCTTCCATTTCTCACGTTCTTTTTGTTATTAGATTCACCAGAATGGGAAACTTCCTACATCATTTGCACCTGCCAAGAATAATTTTATTTTCCTTAAGTCTGGTCAGCAAATGACATGTCGAGACCGATCCAGTGTAATCCGAGACCGATCCAATGCTCATAAGTTGGATTTTCCTCTGGGTTTGGTTTAATTTGGCATGGGCCTCATCATTGGAATGAATTTCATGCATGGGCCGAGACCTCCTCATGGGGGAGAATTTCATGAATAAGTGTTATTATAATTAGAGTTTTCAAAACTAAGCAACTTTTATAAACAAGTACAAAATTTATCATCTTATTTTATTTTAGTAATATATTTATTTATTATCTAATTATTTAAATAAAAAATAAATAAACACATATTTCAAGGATTGAAATACAATTTATCTATTCTTTATTTACTTTAAATTCTAAATATTATAAACTTTAAATATTAAACTCAAAATGTTTGGGTTCATGAAACTTTTTTGTGCCGAGGCGATTCACAAACCTTTCGAGTCAATTCGGTCAAGACTCGAGATCAATACTAACGAACTGAACCTCAAAAATCAAAATTTATGATGAATCAAACTGAGTCTTTTCGCGAGCTAATAATTTTATATTATATATATTTAATATTATGCGTATTTAATTTTAATCATATTCAAATTATCACAATCCAGACCTGATCTCGTCTAAAAATATTTTAGAGCGTTTGTCTTTGATCAGTTAATTTATTATATAATTTGAGTTCAATTATTGTGGGGACACGAGCGATATACGAGGTTGGGCCCACAATGTGTGGGCTTACGTCCTCGGGAGAGCGTAGCTCTTNGTAGCAGTCATTTCCATTTCCATTTCTGCACTTCACGCCTGAATATTGAACCTTTTCTTTCTTAAATACGTGGTTCCACCATTCACTAACTCCAGTAAAATCACTTCTATTTCACTGCAAGCATATCCAAATGTAATATAAAAAACCCCAAATTCCAACACTAAAAAAACATTGACAGACTTTGATGACCTTAAATCAAAGACGGAGAATAAGAGAAGAATATTTGGAGAGATGTAGAAGAAAGGGGGAAGTAACAGAAGAAGGGCAGGATTAGGGTTTAGACAATAACAGATAATTATATTTTATTTGATAATTTCAAAATAGTAATACTATTCATATTTTATATCCGTATCAACTAGACTATTGTAGAAGATATTGGGTCATTTGGTCGTTGGGCCATTGTCGAATCCATGATATTAAAAGAAGTAAACTCTCTGGCCCAAAAATGAAAAATCCAATAACGCGACTAAAAGGAACTGTCCTATCACGTGTTTCAACATTGGATATATGTATTAGATCATCTCTATCCATTTTATAATTTAATTTTCTATATACATCAATTTTTTTATACATATCATAATTATTTATTTTTAATATTAAAATAAATATCTTTATAAATAAATTCCCTTTTATCCTATGAATATTTATTTCTTTATATAATTATTTTTTTTATATAAAAAAATTACATAATTACCTCCAACTTATTAGTTAGGTAAAACACATACCCTTCAATTTAAAAAATTACAAGAATGATACCTAAAGTTATCAATGAATTTGTTTGGAAACCGATAAGAATAGCGGTGCGGTGATGTGAGATGATGAAATCGTGATTTTATTAGAGTATACAAAACAAAAGGATAATTGTGATGTGATTATCGTTAAAAAATCACGATTCGATAATCGTTGATAAAACCAGCTATGATCTCGTCTAAAAATATTTTAGAGCGTTTGTTTATGATCAATCAATTTATTATATAATTTGAGTTCAATTATTGTGGGGACACGAGCGATATACTAGGTTGGGCCCACAATGTATGGGCTTACGTCCTCGGGAGAGCGAAACTCTATCTTGGTTTTCACTATGATATTCAACGAATACAAGTACAATAATGTGATAACAATAATCCAGATGAAAACGGCTCGAAAAACGATCGAAAACACTCCGTTGCGCCCGAAAGAGGGTGCAGTCGTGAGTTGTGGTCAACAACTCGCGAATGGGCAGAGCAACAGCTCGCAGCTCAAGTCTCAGGGCAATAACTCGCGAGACAGGCTGAGACAACAACAAGTCGCGGTTGGCAGAGAAGCAACAACTCGCGAGTGCGGGCTGCAGAGCAATAACTCGCGACTGGCAACAACAAGTCGCGACTCGAGAATGCGATAACTCGCGAATCGGAAAATAAGCGGTAAGTGGCGGGTGTAGGGAATAAGTCGCACTCTACCGTGTACAGAAAAGTAGTACTTTGCCTTGGGAAGCGTGGTAATAGTCTCAACCCCTCTAAATGCACTTGAACTTGTATTTATAGAGAAATTCAGCCTAACTTCACTTACTTGAGCCCATAAGCTCAGTTTTACTTTACCCTAAAACACTTAAACAACCTCTAATTATATTGTAATAAATGTCATACTGTCTTGAAGTTTCCGGAATCCATCCCGGTCGAGAGTTTAGCCTGAAATGCGATGAGAAAATACCGGAAAACCTCGTATATCAGTTCTTTGCCTCCAAACAGTGAATACACAGCCACATAACATCGTCGCATCCGACCGATGTGCTCCCGGGTGGCAAATTACGAAAATACCCCTGGCCCCGTCCGGGGCCGAAATAACCCAAAACATCTCGAAACACTTAAAGAAACCTTATATGGGGTCCAGCATGCCTGAATTACGAGAATACCTCCGAAAACGCCTCGCGATAGTCATATAAAAAATACTGAAAATATTACATAGCCACGTCGGACGAGTCCCCGGGTAAGGACAAATACAAGAAAATATACCCGGGTAATATCAATAGTCCTCTGGTTTTCAGATTCAGATTCAGAGTCGTAAACCATATAATATCAGCTCGTCCTGAAAGCCGATTATGGTTCGGGAGCCCCCCTGAAGAAATCCTTAGTACGGTTGAAATCCTCTCGTCAATACGATCGTTTTGATACTAAGAACGTCAGATTCTGAGATCTGGTAAAAATTTCGGGATTTTTCGACTCGGGATATCCCCCTATAAATACCATGTACGCCCCTCATAACTCTCTCTCGGGCGGAATCCTGAACTCTCGCGACTTATCGTACCACAACTCGCGATTACTGTGCAATCAGCGAGTATTTGAACCATACTTGCAACAACTCGCGATTACTGTGCAATCCGCGAGTATTTGAACCACACTTGCAACAACTCGTGATTACTGTGCAATCCGCGACATTTTGTCAATAACTCGCGACTACAGACTAAAACACTCCAGAACCCGTTTGCTCGCAACAACTCGCGACTGCCTTCGCTGAACAGTAATTTTCGCGACTTTTTGCCAACAACTCGCGAGACACTTAATAAAATTTGTAAAAATAATTTCAAAAAATAATTTTGAACTAAATTTACCAATGACTTCCAATCNACCAACAACTCGCGAGTACTGTACTACTCGCGACTAATCTTCCACAACTCGCGACTAAGGACTCAAACAGTAATTCTCGCGACTTTTCGCCAATAACTCGCGAGACACTTAGTAAAAATTGTAAAAATAATTTCAAAAAATAAATTTGAATTAAATTTACCAATGACTTCCGATCGCACCGAATCCTCGGGCTCCACTACTTCATCCTCAGATCATTCGGACTCCTCATCCGGTTCGGGGGAGTTTCGATTCGATCATGGCTCCTTTTCCTTCCAGCTTTTACACCTTTAATTCTCACTTTTTCGAGAGGATCGCTCGTCTTGAAAGCACCCTCGGCCCTCAAAGTTCCGCGGTAAAAACCCTCAAATCCTTTAACCAACCTTACAACATGCATGCTCGGAAGTGGATATCGGTTATTGAACAGTATCATCTCCCTTCCGACTGCGTCTTATACCAACCCGGGCATACTGACCACCTTTTGACTCCCCCGATCGCCACCCACACTATTTGTCTTGAATACTTAGAGTGTGGCTTTCGTTTTCCTCTTCATCCTTTCGTTGTAGAGTTGCTCACACATCTACAAATTCATCTTTTCCAGCTAAACCCTAACTCAATCTCTTTTGTCGTCGCCTTCATAATATTCATGGAGGTGAATTGCATTCCTTTGACAATAGATATCTTCTTCCAAATTTTTCACATTAGTACTCTGTCAATTTCGGTGCCCAAGGTTGTATATTTTTCCGCCCGAGGCACAAGACAAGTCCATTTCCTTTTACTACTCCCCAATCCAATCACGACTGGAAAAAAACACTCCTTTTTTGTTTCCGGTGTGGGGGCTACGAGGCTGTCTCTTCTGAGTCTTCATTGGCGGTTCCCTATTGAAGGGGAACCATTTTTTCCCGAAGCTTATGGCCCCATTCCTCGGACGACTATTCCGAGGCCTCTGAGGAAGGCACTCCTCTATTGCTCTAGGTCGGACGGTGCTGACTGGACCGCGAAGACCTTATTCTATGCTTCGATCCTGGTTGCTTTCAACCTCCTTTCGGTCCCTCCCCATTTTAGTAGAGAACTACTAGGTATCTGAACCGCATATTCATATCAGAGCTAACTCGATAACTCTTATTTGATAGGAAAGAACCATAGGAACTTGATTCATACTTGCTTTTAATTTCCACTTCGCGTTTCTCACTTAACTTACTTGTTTTGCAGATAAAATAATGGCTCCAGCTAAGGACAAAACAAAAAGGGGGGACCGGCTGAATTTTCTCCGTGATATAGTTGCGGAGGATGATGAGCTCGTCTTTGAGGCGCCACCGGGGGCTCGGAACAGAACTGCTACGGCTGAGCTGGCGTCGAGTTTACAGGAAGCAACGTCCCCGACTAGGGAAATAAGTCACGCTACTCCACCACCACAATCTGCTGCAACGATGGCCAATCTCGAGCCGGTAAATGAGGAGCCGGCTGTAGAAATTACCGAGAGTCTCGAAGATCTAATCCCCCTATCTCGGCGATTAGAATATACTATTGAGGAGCCCACCCCCGATGAAGGCATGTACGACTTTGCAGAAACATTAGTCGACATCATCGGGGACGATGAGGAGAGCGAGATTAGTGAGGATCAGCCAATGGACCCAGTGGTGGAGGAAGTGTGCCAAGAAACCCGTCCGGAGGGAGAAACCAGCCAAGACGCCCGTCCAGACACAGGGAAATGACCGTTGGAAGATCCCACAGTCTTGGAGGTCACGGAGCCCATCAGAAAGAGTGGGTTAACCACCGAATTCATCGATGCCTTCCGCATACACGACATCCCAAGATTAACGGTTAAGGAATGGCTCGATATGGGACGCTGGGCCGGCTTTGTATTGGTCAAGGATGGACTTACCTTTCGAATTCCAAGAGGTGATAACGTATCGAATCGGCCAGCCCTGACATATTTGGAGCGGAACCTAGAGTTGCTGCCTTGTGGTCGGGATGATCACACGGTGTTTACCGACTTTGGTCGATTAATGAGTCAGACCGCGACGATGCGTCGCGCCATTGGGGATGTTCGTTGCGATACTAGCAATTACTCCCTATAACTTTATCTTTCACGTCATATGTACTAACCATTCTTGTTTTCATTTCAGATGGAGCAGACAATAATCGAGTTGGGCACCGCAACTGCAGTAGGGGAATAATGTATGCTTAGACATTCGAAGCTCGACTCTCCGGATACTATTGGGGAGCAGACGAAGGAAGCAGCGGAAAAGCTGCTGCAAAATCAGCGAGATAAGCATGTCCAAGAGATGACAGCACTCCGAGAAGAGCATAATAAGACAATTGAATCTTTACTTCGAGCTCATCGCAGCGAGCTAACGGAGAATTCAGCCTTCCATATTTGGCAAAGGCATGCTCTAGAACAATCCATTGAAACCCTCAAGATGAACGAGAAGTACGCACATGACAAGTTGAAAGAGAACCGAGAGCAAACCGAGGAGAAACTGAGGAAGACCAAAGAGGACAATGCGGTCGATAAAAAAGCTCTCGGGATAGCCACGGAGGAGGTTAAGGTGCTTAAAACGAATAGTGAAGGCTTCCAATCCGTCAATGATCGACTCCGGGGACGAATTACCAAGTTGTCGTCCCAGATTAACGACAGCTTCCGAAAGCTGATATGAGAGTACACAGTACACTCCCCTACTTTCCGGAATCTGGGGGCATTAGCTAATGCCAAGTCGAATGTCATGTACTTCTTTAGAGGGAGTGTCCAAACACAGAGAATCCTAGGCATATCCCTGACATCTGAGGAGAGAAAAAAGCTCGACCCCAAACTCATCGGGAAGTTCGAGCCTATACCTGATGAGGATATGTTGGATTGTTCACCGGATCCGTTCGGGAAGTTACATTTCAGTTTGGACGAAGATCTTCACCAACAACTCTATTCAGAGGATGTCGAAACAGAGGAGGGCCCATCTCCGGATGCATTTAGGAGGTTGGCCACTTTATTTCCGGAGCCAATGGGCCCCCTCGTGGCGGAGCTCCTGAGGGATGATGATGTGATGGCGGCATACGATCCTCAGATATATACCCCGCTAGTGTGGTTGGAGCTCGGGAGCGCCATGAAGATGAAATAGCGAGGTTCGCCTATAAGAAGTTGACCACTGCGATGTCTCAAGAAAAAGGCATCAATCCTCCATCATCCCAAAAAATAAAGTTGGTGAAAAAGCGCCCCAGTGGACCTGGTGAAGGCTCAGACTCTCAGAAGAAGAAGAAATAAACTTCCACATATAGTTTCTTCACTTTTGTACTCTCTCCCCATTTTGTATTCCCCATGTATATATGAAGTTGATTTTGTTTTCCTTTTAATTTCTCCACTGTGCTTTTAACAAAGAATCACACTCTGAATAATCTAACTTCTCTTCCTTTTAACTTTCATTTATCGCCACATTCTTCAAGGAAAATATAACTCCGAATAATCCAAATAGAGAAATTTGCCTCCGAGATAATAAGAATCTGTCTGAATCTTAGGAATTCCCTTACGCAGGTAGGGGTGCTCAATAATAACGTGCATAATATTTCCCGATAACTCTAAGTGTGCGTAAGAGTCCCCAGTGTAGCGGGGCTTGAATGAGTCCGCGATAACTCTAAGGCGAACGGCCCTTTAAAATGAGTAGGTATTTGAACTTGAGATTGCTCTACCTTCATCAATATATCTTTGCCACCGGTATATACTTGCACCCGGGCCATAAAATTATCTCGACCCGTTCATAAGACGGTGTCAACACTTACTCGGCCTATCTATAAGACGGTGCCATCACATTCTCGACCCGTCCATAAGACGGCGTCACCACTTACTCGGCCAGTCCATAAGACGGTGTCATCGCACTCTCGACCCATCCATAAGACGGCGTCTCCACTTACTCGGCCCGTCCATAAGACGGTGCCATCGCACTCTCGACCCGTCCATAAGACGGCGTCATCCGGCCCGTCCATAAGACGGTGCCATGAGGAAATGGACCATCCTCCGACGAGGGCGCGACCCTCGCCGGCGTGTCATGGAGGAGTCATGTATATACTTGCACCCTGATTTGCCACGGAAATATGCTCGGTCCTAAGCTGGATATATCACAACAAACGGGCCCCTTAAAATATTCCAACAGTAATTATGTACAGACGGTTCTGCCGCGGACAAGAAGACTCATCATGTTCAAAATATTTTGACGCAGTATCTAAATTGACGAGTTTGAAAATGATCGACTATAAGACAGGTGGTACATTGCATTTCGAATCTAACCTATTTAATTTATTTCATCATCCTTCGTACTAAGATGCAATGGACCTACTCCTACCTTTCCAGTCCCCTAGTCGATTGAATTCATGTCGTCAAAAAAGATACTTAAAGAATTTGAATATGACCACAAAAAATAGGGTAAAATTTTATTTTCAAAAAGATCGATGAGTCACGTCTATACATAATACTTGCGCAAATTGGAAATATGCCAAGTCCGTGGCAGCTCTTCCCCGCTCATATTTGCGATCTTATACGTTCCTTCCTTCACTACTGTCGTTACTCTGTACGGTCCTTCCCACTTTCGATCCAACTTACCAATATGTTTCGAGACTTCCACTTTCTTAAGAATCAAGTCTCCAACCTTTAACAACATTGGTCGAATGCCTTTGTCGTGCATTTTAGCCATCCGCATTTTACATACCTCCATTCGTATTGCAGCTCTATTTCGGATATCATCAATACAATGAAGGTCCAACTTTCTCATATCTTCATTCAATACCTCATCATAAGCAATAACTCTTTCTGATAAAATAGTCACTTCTACCGGAGACACGGGTTCAGAGCCATATACTAAAGAAAAGGGGATGAATCCGGTAGTGGACCTTGGTGATGTCCGATATGCCCACATCACGTTATGCAATTCATCCACCCAAGAGTCTTTGGATTCGTCTATTCGTGTTTTCAGCTGTTGCAGGATAATACGGTTAATAACCTCTGTAAGTCTGTTCGTTTCTGGGTGTGCCACGGAAGTAAACCGTTGTTCAATACCATAATTCTCGCACCATTCATTAACCCTCTTTCCAACAAACTACGTTATGTTATCTGATACCAAAATCCTGGGAATTCCGAATCGACATACGATATATCTCCAAAGGAAACTGATAACTTCCTGTTCTCGGACTCGCAATACAGCCTCAACCTCTATCTACTTAGAGAAATGTTCCACAGCCACAATACAAATTTTTTTTGGCTTGGTGTCTTCGGAAATTGTCCTAAAATATCGATGCCCCACATATCGAAAGGACATGTTGTCAGCAGAGGTTTCATACTAGCTCTTGGTACATGATGCACATTTGAGTGGAACTGACAAGCAGAACAAGTCCGAACAAAATTCACACAATCTTTTACCAGCGTTGGCCAAAAATAACCGGCCCTCTTAACCTTATTCGCTAAGGATCGACCTGTTGAATGATCACCACAGTCCCTAGCGTGAACTTCTTCTATAACGGCATTTGCATGTATTGGGGACAAACATTGAAGATACGGTCCTCCAAAATTTATCTTATATAGTTTCTCATCTACATAGACAAAATTCGTAGCCCTTTGCATAGTCCTTCGGGCTTTACCATCATCGATGGGCAATTCTCTCCTAACTAGATAATTTACGATAGCATCCTTCCAAGATGGTTCGTCGGTTACGGTATCCAATAAAAACCATGTCTCATTTGAAAGTTCCAAGTTAGCCACCTTGGTTGTCTGTTTGTCCATAGGGCTGATAGATGGCTGGTAGTGGATCATAGTTGTTATCTTTGACTCATCCGAGAATTCTAAAATTGTCGCCGACTTTGCAAGACCATCTGCATGAGTATTTTCCTCCATTGGGATATTTGTAAGGACGAATGTCTTAAGATTCTTAGCCACCTCCTTCAACTTTTCTAAATACCTCCACAAATGGTTCCCGTTGGTGGCGTAAGTATCTGCAAATTGGTTCACCACTAACTGCGAATCGAAATGAGCATGCAAACGAACGATTCCAATTTCCACTGCTAAGTTAATGCCAAATATTAAGACCTCGTACTCGGCGACGTTGTTAGTCGCGGGAAAGCGCAACTTCACAGCATATTCATGTTCTTCACTAGACTTCATTTCCTTTAAATAAACACCGATACCGGCTCGCCCGGCAGAAACTGATCCATCTACAAAAGCATCCCAATACTCTTGAATACCCAACTCTTCCGACCGAGTCATCTCTACTATGAAATCCACTAACACCTGGGCCTTTAATGCTCGCCTGGAGATATACTCTATTTGATACTGCCCTAACTCGATATTCCACTTTGCTAGTCTGCCAGAGGCATCAATCTT
Organism: Utricularia reniformis; assembly: GCA_009725065.1. NCBI lineage: Eukaryota > Viridiplantae > Streptophyta > Magnoliopsida > Lamiales > Lentibulariaceae > Utricularia > Utricularia reniformis. The sequence continues at coordinate 64,056 of RWGZ01000968.1, forward strand.
TGATAACACGCTTCGGATAGGCTGATCTCTCAATAGCAACAACGCTATTATTGAAACCAACTAACTTTGTATGCACGGGCTGGAGTTGGGTGGTTCCTTTCAAAGCCATATGCTCAAAGACTGCAAGAGTCAATATATTGGTAGCAACTCCAGTATCTACCAACACTCGAGAAACATGATGATTAGCAATAATATGGGAGACAACCAATGCATCGTCTTGTGGGGAGAAAACCCCATATAAATCCTCAGGTCCAAAAGATATTGTCATTTTGTCCAAATCGGTTAACTCGACCATGTTAACCTCCATAAAGCGCCCCTTCTGGTGTAACGCATGATAAGAATGTTTGCGGGTAAGGTTCGAATCACCGACGCTTCTTCAACCGACGATAGTCATAATGTTGGGGCCTAGGTTACCCCATCTTGGTTGAGCATTCTCAACATTCAAAATCGGTTCGCCCGGGTCGGGGCCAGCCGGAGGAGGAGGTAGTGCTTACTCGTTTGCGGGGGCTGGTGGGTAACCTTCATATCTGTACCCTTGCTGATTTCTTTGCGGCTGATTTCTGCCGCGACCACGATAGTGGTTTCCTTTTCCTCCGTCTATTTGATTCTGTCTACCACCATTAAAGAATCATCTCTGGTCACCTCCTTGACGCTGGCCACACTGTTCTCCATATCCACGTCCTCTCGTGTTTGGCCGTGGCGCATCGGCTTTCAGGGGTTTAGGTGTTGTCCCCACTGGGACACTTATATCAATCTTCCTCAGCTTAGATTCTGACAGGGCCTCCACAATACTGATCAGTTCATCAAGCTAACCCAATTCTAGCAACCTTTCCACCTCAGACATTAATTCCCGACAATCATTTGTTGAGTGTCCAAAACTCCGATGAAAACGACAAAATCCTTGAGACTCGTACGTCCCCGGCGTTGGTTCTTGCAAAGGAGGAGGGGTAACGAAGAGATCCACCCTTCTTTTGCTCGATAATGGCAAAAATCTGTTCATAATTGTATGTAGGAAACACTCTCAACTTAGGTTTTGCATGCGGGACAATCTTGTCCAGCCCACGACTTGCAACAATATTGTGAGACCCATACGCCTGTATCTCGATCACTCCGTGATCCCGCAAGCCTTCATCTTCTCGAATGTATTGTGTACATCTCAATGCCAAATCCTCCATACTTTCCGGGGGATCCCTATTCAAAGAGTTACATAACGGGTGTCCAACTAGAATAAGCTGGAGCACCCCAACCTTCTCACTTACAGTAATCCGAGGTATCTTCCTACACTCGGCCTCAAAATGGGTAATAAAACACAACAACCTTTCCGAAGAATCATACCGCAACGCGGTCAAAGAAGTGATAGATTTTATTGGTGCATTGAAAGGCGTGAAAGCCGAATAAAATTGATCCTTAAAGTCCTGGTACGAAACAATCAAGCGCCTCGGTAAACGATTAAACCATCGGAGGGCTGATTCCTTAAGAGAAGCGATAAAAACGAAGCATATGGCTGCATCACTGAAATTCATCAAACTCACATGGATTTCCAAGTTCGATGTATGAGTATGTGGGTCAGTTGACCCACGATATTGTGGAAGATCATTTGGCATCTCAATAAATTCGGATCGAGTGGCTCCGATAATGGCCATGGAAAATGGCGATAGAGCGTTAGACGTGTTCCACGGACTTTGCAAAACTTCCATCGACGGCAGAACTTTGCCTCGGTTGCCAATGGGCTCATTAGCCCTCTCATTCTCAATATAATCTCCCTCATAAGCTGAGGTCTGATGAGTATCCCGGGTATGCTCCCCCCGTACACTCATCTCCTTTCCTGGCCAAGAGTCAGGTTGGCCTCCAATTGGTTCATCCTAGCCTCGTTTTGTTCTATCTTCCTGCTCATCTCCTTAAACTTTAGTTCTATCAACTCCCTAATCTTTTGCAGATTATCGTTATGCTCTCCGATTGTTGCAGTATTCGCTCGCGGTTCCGGAACATGATCGGTATCTTCCTCCGCCATCTCATCATTAACGGGTTCCGGAGTAACATTGTTCCTCCGGGTTCTCCTTTGGGCCTCAACTTGCTCTAATTGAGCGATTAAAGTACGACTTCACTCTTCCAAATCTTCATCGATTTCTGTTTGATCCGCAGATCTAGAGCGCGCAGGTGGCGAAAGGCGGGCATTATTACGGACTGCAACTCGGCCAACTCTCGCAAATTCATAATACTTAGATAAACACTGACGCGGAGGAGGATAAAAACTAGGTGCTCTTCCGGATGAAATCCCGCTCTAGGAGGGTCGAACAGTGACATTTTGAGTAGGAGGCTCCTCCGGGATTGACGATTGAGCTCCCGGTAACGCAGCAACCTCATCGTTCGCCCGAGAATTAGGTCTACCTCAATCTCTTCATCGAAAACATCTTCATCAGAATTCCGAGTAGTCATGATAACAGAAATTCAAACTCATCAATAAAGCTCTCAATGGGATAAAATCTCGAGTCCCCACTGACGGCGCCAAACTGATCTCGTCTAAAAATATTTTATAGCGTTTGTTTATGATCAGTCAATTTATTATATAATTTGAGTTCAATTATTGTGGGGACACGAGCGATATACGAGGTTGGGCCCACAATGTGTGGGCTTACGTCCTCGGGAGAGTGAAACTCTTCCTTGGTTTTCACTATGATATTCATCGAATACAAATACAATGATGTGGTAACAATAATCTAGATGAAAACGGCTCGAAAAACGATCGAAAGCACTCTGTTGCGCCCAAAAGGGGTGCAGTCACAAGTTGTGGCCAACAACTCGCGAATAGGCAAAGCAACAGCTCGCGACCTAGGTATCAGAGCAACAACTCGCGAGACAGGCTGGAACAACGACTAGTCGCGACTGGCAGAGAAGCAGCAACTCGCGAGTGCGGGGCTGCAGAGCAATAAGTCGCGACTAGCAACAACAAGTCGCGACTTAGTAATGTGATAACTCGTGAATCGGAAAATAAGCGATAAGTCGCGGGTGGCGGGGCGATAACTCACGACTGGCAGGGTGCAGAAAGGTAACACTTTGCCTTGGGATGCATGATAAGAGTATGGACCCCTCCAAGTGCAATGAGACTTATATTTATAGAGAAATCCAGCACAACTTCACTTAGTTGAGCCCATAAGCTCAATTTTACTTCACTTAGCCCAAAACACTTAAACAACCTCTAATTATATTGTGATAAAAGTCATACCGTCTTGAAGTTTCGGGAACCCATCCCCGTCGAGAGTTTAGTCGGAAATGCGATGAGTTAATACCGGAAAACCTCGTATGTCAGTTCTTTGCCTCCAAGCAATGAATGCGCAGCCACATAACATCGTCGCACCCGACCGATGTGCTCCCGGGTGGCAAATTATGAAAATACCCATGGCCCCGTCCGGGGCCGAAATAACCCAAAACATCTCAAAACACTTACATAAGCCTTATGTGGGGTCCAACATGCCTGAATTACGAGAATACTCCCGAAAACGTCTCGCGATCGATATATAAAAATACCAAAAATATTTCATTGACCTGTCGGACGAGCCCCCGGGTAAGGACAAATACAAGAAAATATACCCGGGTAATATCAAGACCGAACATCGAATAATAATTTTTAAGTTTTCAAACCCGAACCAAGACTTGTATATTTTAAGGTGAACTAGAACCTTAAAACACCTAATTTAGTTCAGTTCGGTTCTTTTACAGCCCTACACTAACCTGACTCATAGTAAAACCAATGTTTTTAAACCGGTTCGAATCGGTATGACCGGTACAAATATTTTTTTATTTTATTTTTGAAAAAAGTTTAATCAAAGTTTTTTTATTTTTCCTGGCCGACCCGGAAAAACATGGATTCCGACCCGTAAACCCGTTACCGGACGATGCTAGTTGAAATACCAGTGCCGCCCGGTTTTCATTGTACTGACTGGTACAAAAACATTGGGTAAAACCTAAATATTTGATATTCTGAGTTTTAGAGTTTAATGTTTTAGATTGTTGGTTTTTAAAGTTTAATGTTTGAGTAAAAATAAAGAATAGATAAATTGTATTTTAGTCCTTAAAATATGAGTTTATTTATCTTTGAACTAAAGAATCAAATAATAAATAAAGATATTAATAAAATAAAACAAGATGATTAGTTTTGTAATTGTTTAGAAAAATTGTTTAATTTTAAAAATCTCAATTGTAATAATACTTATTCATGAAATTCTCCCCTCCTCATGGTACCCAAATTAAGGGTTCCATCAAAGTAGTTACACTATTAACTATTATCTGTCCAACTCAACACACTGTCTACCCGTTTTCACCCATCATATTTAAGAGTTAACCGTTGATTTATAAATTTATTTTATATTTATTAATGTAAAAAATCAATATCATAACAGTTAAATATATTTTATACAAAACACAAATTAATTATTTTAAAATAATAATACTTTTAATATATTTAACTAGACAAATAAAAAATCTAATATCAAATTAAAGATGTTTTATTCAAAATATTTATGTCAGACAAAACTATATATTTTTGAAATATTTATATAGTAAAAAAATTTGAGATTAACTCGACTCAAACTTGATAAATACGAGTAATGCAAAATTACTCAAAATTCAAAGGTTTTGCATCTGAAAATGAAAAACTAGAGAAAACATAAATTAATACTATTTTTCTGTCTAATATAGTTTAAAAATCCAAACGTATAATTAATTTTGTATATGAATAACCACATGAATAGTGGATGAACATATGTAAAACCACTGCACACCTCGTTCAAAGTTGATAAATAATTTTACAACACATCACACATCTATCATCCGTTCAACTATTAAAATCCACCACAAACGGAACAATTATATGATGGGTAGTAAATTGGATAACCAAAATTATCATCACTAGACTGAAGAATGCACATCGTTAAACTTGAAAATTGAAGGATTAAAGTGAAGTTAATACAATATAATGTATGAATTTATTCAACATTTTGTATTAAAAATAGATAGGAACACATCTTTTTATTGTATTCGAAAACTTAAGTATAAAAAACTTGTTGTCATGATTGGTAGAATATATTATATTAATTTAATTTTAAAATTTATTGATTAGCGCCAATGCCAACTGCCNAAATTGGGACATGTAAACTAGAGCATGAAGAAATAATATCTAACCTGCAAACCTTGTCTCTTTTAAAAAGTTTCTGAAGAGTTTTGGCTATAGCAGCTTGAGCTTCTTCGGGCATTTTAAATCTTGAAGATGATCTTCCAACAAGAGTTGGAGAAGCCACTTTAGGGGTAAGTTTGGCTGTTGCTTGATTGCTGCTGGCATTTGGCTTTGAAATGGCCTTCAAACCTAACTTGCTACTTCCTACAAAACTGTTATTAATTTTCTTTTCTAAGGTTCCCCATTCCTCCTCTTGTTGCTTCACCACAGATGGATAGAGTTTTGTGAATTCCATGTTTGGGGGCTCTCGAAGTTTCCAATCAGAAAGGACTCTCCGCTCTACAGCAAATATATTAAGAAAAACTTTCATTGCCTTATACAATCCAGGTCGCTGTTGAGGCAACTGAGAATCTTTAATGTAGATATTCTTGCTGAATAAGAGAAGAACATAATCTCTAGCTAAAGCTTCATTTCCTTCATGTGCTCCACAAATTAAAGAACTCTTTGGAACCCAATGTCCTTGAACTAAACGAGCAAGTTCTTGCAAGATCACAAAAACCTCTTCCACGGACTCATCAGGAGCTAAGCACTTCAAAGACTCAAATCTATAAATTGGATGACCCTGTTTGACGAACATTAATTCAGAGCAAATGGTACAAAAGAATAGTCAAAATCTTGCAAATGGAAGGAATAAATAAGCTAATGCAAGTTTTAAAACTCGTAATATGAGACCGGACAACTGTTTTTGTAATTGAATAGACAAAATAAACCGAAAAAGGATTCAAATACTCAAAAAAACGAAGAGGAAAAAAATGTCATCCTTGAAATTTAAAGTGGTTGGCATAAACCTCAAGAAAATATGTTTTAAATCGCTCTTTCAGCGGTAGATTCTGTAGAGACCTGAGAAATGGAAAATATATAAACGTACAACATGATAACAAGCCAATCAGATAAGAAATGAAAGTATTCAGAGTACCTTCTAGGGGGGGCTTTGACATCTGAAGTATTACTAGGTGTCCCAAACAAGCTAGTCATATAATCAGACCTTCAAGTTTATGGGAGAAAAGTAAATCAGATATGAAAGACATCTTTTATCTCAAATATAAAGAAGAAAATTAAATTAAAAAGGCAATAATTACAAACATAAATAGAGAGGCCATTTAAGAGTATTGCGCATACGAGCTCATGGAAAAGTTAATAGGAGGCCCTTCTCTTGTTGTCATTAGATGAATATATTTTCTTGCCAGGTCACTACTTCCTGGATGGTACTTGAGAGGAACCCAGACCTGAATAAGAATACACAGAAATGAAGAAGAGAAAAACAAATAGAAAATTTATCAAGATTTGGTAGATAAAAATGGCTTTTGCTGGAGAAGCATTATAAAAAAGGATCAAACCGGCTTCTTTAATTCAGTGGCAGCTCCAGAAATCGCTTTATCTCCAACAACCTTGGCAACAGCTTTCTTCCCAGAATCCTTGGAATCAAGGTGCTGCATTGATGGACGAAGTTGTACCACTGCATGAATCGGATGCAAGTGCAACTGCATATAAATAGTTTCCAATAAAGAACAACGACCCAAACAACATCTAAAAACACTTAAATTCCAATGGTTTTTCATTAACAATATAAATGCTGCCAAAAGATAAGAAAACTGAAAATCGTAAGGCAGCGAAAACACAAAAACATGCCTTATTCTCATTAAGGATACCGACAGAATAACTACATCTAGGAACTTGCTGCTTCCATACTGTTGTAAGAGTCTGGAAAGAGAACAAATGACACATTAGTTCCCCACTTAAAATACTGTAAATACTTTAAACTGAAAGAAATGGTCAACAAAGGAAAATAATATCAACAAGAAACATTGCATTTTAGTGATTCTCTGTTGGCAAAACTGTACCTGATGAACTATATTTCGAATAGCAACTTCTTAAATACATGTAAAGAGCAATGGCTTTCACTTTTGATATTAGACAGTGATACCATGGATTAATATTCACTTTAAATGAGAACTTTAACTGAGAAAATTAATGGTTAAGAACCTGCTTTTCTATCTGCAGTCTGGGATCAGCATCAGAGTCATAATTCTTGGAGTTGACATCAATGCGTAAATCAATCTCCAATTCTCTACTCTCTGGTTTTACCCTGACCTAACAATTGAGGAAAATATTGGCCCAAACTCCATTTAATACAACCTCATTTGATCAACAGAATGATAAAAGCCTGTTCGCACTTACCGCTTGGCATCTATCATCCAACTCATAAGGCCGCCACTTTTCCCTGAGTGGAAATTGGATCCAATAAATCTGCGAACCCCAATAAGCAACAAAGAAGAGAAGCCTCATCAAGATTCAATAAAAGAAAACAAAGAAGAGAAGCTCAATAAATCCTCTTATTAACAAAAAAGAAGAGACGATGACCTGAGTTCCACGATCAAGAGAAGGAACGAAATACACGTCTATTTCTCGAACAACTTCATCTTCAGTTTCCGTATCCATAAGATAATCTCTCTCTACTTCATCAGCCATAGGCTTCATATCCACATCCATATCGGAGGCAATGCAGTTAAAATCTATGTCTGTTGTAATACCAATACCTTGCTCCTTCTTCACTAATTCTATAGACGAATTTGGAGGGCCAGATGGCACCGTTTTGGGTCGAGGTTTAAACTTACCGCCTTTGTGGTCGAACCCAGAGGAAGGGTTCCGTGCTTGGATCGGAGTATCCAACAGATCATCAATTTCCATGACCAGTTTGTGTGACTTCCTAAATCCGTTATTCAACAATATGGGTGTGTGGATTCTTACTCAACTTCGTAGGAGTTAGACCTAGGAAGTTGTATTGATAATGGGTTATTCAAGCGTATTCAACAAAATGCTTTTTATTTGAATCATAGAAAAATAAATAATAATATTATTTTTTAAAAAAATATTAATAATAATTAGAGAAATATATTTAAAAATATATTTTTTTACAAATAATTCTAAATAAATTCTTAAAAAATGTAATGAGTTGATATAAAAAAAATTTTGATACATATTTAAAAATATTTTTAAAAGTTTTTAAAAATCGATTTTGAGTGAAATAAACCGGTTCAAGTGGAATTTTTGGCTCCAAAATCGGTTTTTAAAATAATCGATCAATCAGTTTGAATCAGATTGGGATAATGAACGATTTCCGGTCAAATCGGCCGATTTTTTAAACCATGATTGAGGTTGATCAAATTTCTCAAAGTTTGCATAATTTAATAAATATAATTTTTAAAATTTTTAATTTTGGCAAATCTAGTACACAAAGTTCACATGTCACGATACAAAATCGTGACATGTGAAGTTATGTGTAATATTATAAAAAAACATATTTTATCTGTTTTATTTGAGATTACATATTATTCACTAATATATAATATATTTTTAAAAACAATAAAAATACATAAAAAACAATGATATTATGCATTATATCATTAGTCAATATAAGGGTAATAAAGATATGTATACTATTACATATTTCAAACGAAACACATAAAATATTTTTTTTATAATGATAAACATTCGTATTGAATATAAAATTATTACAAACATGTCTAAATATTAAATGCATTTATCTTATAAAACTTAAATTTGAAGAAAAAATGGAATAATATAATGAAAATCTTATTGTTATAAATTTGAGTATTAATTTGTAAATGTTTGATTTAATATTTTAATATACATTTTTTATTAAATAATATTAATGCACTCTCAATGTTTGACATCAAGCGTTGGACGCCGATTTTTGATAGCATCCAGTTGAACCACCAGCTCTTGAATGCGAATTTTTTCATGATCATCATTCATTGTTCAAGGCGGTAGCCCTTCGGACATAGCCCCAGGTCGTTTCCCTTGATCGTCGTGATGCAAGATTTCTTCGATATCGAAACTGTGGTTCGCAACTTAGGCATAGTTAGGGATGACAAGGCTCAAGGGAGAACTGTTTGTTGGACGCACAACGAAAGTTATGAAATCGAGGTATCGACGATGCAAATATGATAAATAAATAGACACCAAAATTTAAAGTAGTTCACGCAAAAAAGGGCTAGTCCACGGATCTCATTATAGAAACTTTCATTATTACCAATAGTAGAGATATATAGAGAATATAATCTAGATAAATAATTAGAGTAGAAAACCAAAATAGAAGATAAAAAACAGTGTTTACCTAACACAACGGCTACTCTTCAGCTATTTTGATAGTCCCGAATATTTAGGAAATATTCCTAAATATTACACACTTCTGAAAAACCTTTAGAAACACGTATTCAAGAAGAACAATTTTATTCTTGAATTTCTACTCTCTTTTTCTCTTCCTCTTTTGAATACTCAACTAAGATTTTGAGATTGTTGGATTTGTTTGGGATGGTCAATTGAAGCTCTAGTACCCTCAATTTATAGGAGTATTGAGAATATATTTCTTCCTAAAAATCCTCTTGATGGTTACACCACATATCTACCAAATATTGATCAAGTCTTCATATAATTTTATTTATATTCTTCATGTGGGCCCCACATCATGTGGAGGGACCCACCCATCAATTCTCTCCATCCAGACATATGGAGGAATCCACCAATCCGGTTGTATCTCGACAATACTCGAAGTTTGATTTTGACAAAACTTTTATCATCATATCTGATCCATTCTCCCCAGTGTGGATCTTATCAAGCTGTAACAATCTTTTCTCCAACACCTCGTGAATCCAACGATATCTCAAATCAATATACTTGGATATATTGTGAAACGAAGCACTCTTCATTAGATGAATCACACTTTGACTATCGCAGAATAGCTGATAATTCTGCTGATCGATACCGAGTTCTTTTAAGAACTTCTTCAATTACAGTAACTCTTTGCATTCAGTTACTCCAATAAACTCAACATCCGTTGTCGAAAGAGCAATACACTTTTGGAGTTTAGATTGCCATGCAATAGCTCCATCTGAACATGTAATCAAGTATCCAGATGTAGACTTCCTCGAGTCAACATCTCTTGCCATGTCTACATCTTTGTATCCAATCAGTATTGGATCACCTTCTCCAAAACACAAACACATCCTGGAGGTTCCACATAAATACCTAAAGATCTACTTCACTGCATCCCAATGCTCCTTGCACGGTTTCGATAGAAAACAACTCACAACACCAACGGAGTGAGCAATGTATGGCCGCGTACACGTCATGCGTACATCAAGCTTCCAACAGCTGAAGCATATGGCACCGTAGCCATCTGGTCCTTTTCATTCTCAGTAGAAAAGCTAGAACTCAATCTAAAGTGATTAGCAAGAGGACAACTAACCGCTTTAGACTTGTCAATGTTGAATCTTTAAAGTATTTTCTCAATATACTTCTCCTGAGACAATCATAGCTTCTTGAAATTCATGTCTCTCATGATCTTCATGCCAAGAATTTGCTCCGCTGGTCCTAAGTCTTTCATCGCAAAAGACTTACTCAATTGTTGCTTCAAGTCAGCAATCATCGAACAATGAACAATAATAAGCATGTCGTCCACGTACAACAATTGTACGATAAAATCATCTTCAAAAAACTTCTTTGTTAAGACACAGTGATCTGAAGTAGTCTTCATATAGTCTTGCTCTTCCATGATAGACTCAAACATCTTATACCATTGTCTCGGTGTCTGTTTCAAGTCATAAAGACTCTTCTTTAGCTTGTAAACATAGCTCTCTTTCCCATTCTTCACAAAGTATTTTGGTTGATGCATATAGATCTCTTCTTCCAAATCTTCGTGTAGGAAGGCAGCTTTCACATCCATTTGTTCAACCTCCAGGTTGAGAGATGTTGCTAACCTCGTCACAGTTCGAATGGATGTCATCTTCACAACGGGTGAAAATATCTCGTCAAAATCAATCCATTTTCTTTGACTAAATCCCTTCACAACAAGCCTTGCTTTAAACCGTGGTTGTGGATTATGATTATCATGCTTAATCATGAAAACCCACCGATTTTTCAAAGCCTTCTTGTCTTTAGGAAACTTTACAAGCTCGAAATTCACATTCTCATGCAATGACTTCCTCTCATCATTCATGACATCAATCAATGCTTTCTCTTAGGATTTTGGTTCTCCCCCGTCAGTCAATAACACATATTAATCAAGTAGATATCTCGTAGAACGTTGTATAACTCTACCTGATCTTGTAGTCCCAACAGGATAACCAACAGAGACTGGTACTTCATCTTCACCCTCATCAGCATCGTCAATTGGAACTTCTTGAGGAACTTCTGATTCATCCTGATCATCAGGTGGATGCAATTCATCATCTCCAACATGTCTTGGCACCGTTGTTGGAGGCATAACTCTCAAGTTTGTTGAATCATCATTTGGCTTAGCAACATCTTTACTACTCGTTCCAATATCCACAATGGTTTCGTCTTCAACGAACTTGACATCACGACTTCTGATAAGCTTCTTAAAGGTTGGATCATAAAATCTGAATCCAATATCATCTTGGCCATATCCGATAAAGACACATTGGCTAGTTCTAGGATCGTTCATCCCTCAGAATGTGAACATAAGCCTTACACCCGAAAACCCGCAGATGGTCGTAATATATCTCTTTCTTTGACCACACCTTCTCCGGAGTTTCATACCCAAGATGAATACATGGCAAGAGATTCAATAGATAGGCTGCTGTCAGAATGCCTCTCCCCAGAATTCTTCAGACAACTTTACTTGAGATACTAATCATCGTATCCTCTCCTCTAAAGTCCTGTTAAATCTCTCATCCAATCCATTTAGCTGCGGTGTTTTTGGTGGTGTCTTCTTGTATCAAATACCATTATCTTTGCAGTAAGCATCAAATGATCCAATATATTCTCCACCATTGTCAGTTCGGATGCACTTCACCTTCTTTCCAACTTGTCTTTCAACTAACTTCACAAACTACTTGAAAAGAATAGAGACTTGATCCTTCGTCTTCAACAGATAGACCCAATTCTTCCGAGAATGATCATCAATGAATGTCACAAAATACTTGGCACCTCCAAGTTATTTCTGCATCGGTCCATATACATATGAATGTATCAACTCCAATATGACATCCTTTCTTGAAGGTGGTCTACTGTGAAAGCTTACTCTCGTTTGTCTTCCTGTGAGACAGTGATAACATCTCTTCAGATTTGCATGATTCGTTCTAGCTAGCACTTGCTTCTTAAGCAGACTCCCCATTCATTTTAGGCCCATATGTCCGAGGTGTTTGTGGCACAACTCCATTTTATTTACATCCTCAGCAACATTCACGTGTTCAAAGGAAAGCTTCGCTAGCAACATATACAACTTTGAACACTTCTTGCCTCGAGCAATCACCAACGAACCATTGGTGAGTTTCCATCGGCTATCATAGAAGGTATTGGAGAAACTTCATTATCGAGTCTGTCAACTGATATGAGGTTTAGCCTCACGTCTGGAACATGTCGAACCTCATTCAATACCAGTCCGGTACCATTCTCCGTCTCTAAACAAACATCTCATTTGCCAACAACTTTGGAGAGGTTTTCATTTCCTATCTTAACCACACCAAAATCTCCACGTGTGTAAGATGAGAAGCATTCCTTACGGGACGTCACATGAACGGTAGCTCCGCTATCAATAATCTAGCTTGTCTCTTGAGATGCGAAATTCACAATATCATCGTCACACACGAAGTTGAATTCTCCGACTACATTGGTTTGCTCATCATCACTACTATCACATCTTTTACCTTTCGCAGCTTGTTCTTGTTTGAATAATCTGCAATTTCTCTTGATATGACCTTTCTTCTTGTAATGATGACACTCAACATTAGCATATTTGTTTGACTTCCCTCGGCTCATTCCATGCTTCGCAGGTTTTGAGCTTTTTTTAATATTCATTCCCATCGAATCTGCAATCATAATATCTGACTGCGACGATGATATCTCTTGAGTCCGTCGTCTCATTTCTTCATTCAGAATTCCACTTTTAACCAGTTCCACGGTAATATTACCAGAGCTAGTAAGTGATACCTTCAACGGCTTCCATGATTCCGGTAAGGATCTCAGAATAAAAAATGCGTTTAATTCATCGTTAAGTTTAATACCCATTGTTGCGAGTTGATCTGGTATCCCTTGAATATTATTTAATTGATCAGCGATTAAAGTACCCTCCTGGTAGTTTGTTAGAACCAAGATGTTCAAATAGAACAATTTGTTGTAGCCGCTCTTTGAAGCATATAATTCCTCAAGTTTCTTCCATATAATTTTCGCTTGGACTTCGTCACATATGTGATTGTATACATTTTCTTCGACATAATGTCGGATAAAATTACATACTTGTTGATGCTCGAAAGCCTAGTCAGCATCGGACTTTCCCTCTAGTATGGATTCACTGAACATCGGTAGATGCATCTTCGTCACGAACAGAAGATCTTTCATCTTGTTCTTTTACATGTAGTAATTTGACCCATTTAATTTAATCATATTGCTAGTCTTAATCTCCATAGGCTCAATATCAGTTAAGAATTGTGAAAAATAATCAAATTTATTTTCTGATGTGGAGGGTCGGTCCACTAAGTGGCAACCACAGAGCATACGATAAGCTCATATCAACACTGAATCTAGCTCTGATACCACTTGTTGGGCGCACAACTAGAGTTATGAAATCGAGATATCGATGATGCAAATATGATAAATATATAGACACCGAAATTTAAACTGGTTCATCCAAATAGGGCTAGTCCACGGATCCAATCAGAGAAACTTCCACTATTACCAATAGCATGGATATAGAGAGAATATAATCTTGATAAATATTTAGAGTAGAAAACCAAAATAGACTGTAAAAATAGTGTTTACCTAACACAACGGCTACCCCTCAACTATTTTGATACTCTCCGAATATTTAGAAAATATTCACAAATATTATATACTTCTGGAAAACCTTCAAAAACACGAATTCAAGAAGAACAACTTTCTTCTTGAATCTCTTCTCTCTCTTATTATCTTCCTCTTTTGAATACTTAACTGAGATCTTGAGATTGTTGAATTTGTTTGGGATGGTCAATTGATGTTCTAGTACTCTCAATTTATAGGAGTAGAGAGAATATATTTTTCACTAGAAATCCTCTTGGTGATTAACCATATATTCATCAAATATTGACCAAATCTTCATATAATTTTAATTATATTCTTCATGTAGGCCCAAATTGTGTAGAGAGACCCACCCATCAATGCTTTGGCACGAGGTTGGACTGATGAAGAACGTCCACCATTTCCTCAATCATTTCCCTCAAAGGTTGTGGATCAATGGTTCAACTTGGTGCCCCATAATGCTATTGTGGACTCTTGATGATTATGGGCATCCCTTGCCTCTATTGAATCCCCGTTTTCTATCAAATAGAAAAATGTTAGCTCGGAAAGAGTCTCTTAATGGTTTACCAGTAGTTCTCACGGACGATATCAAATGTTACGGGAGGAAATATGATTTATCCCGTAAGATTTCCTTTTATTTTTTTGCAAGAAAAGTTGGTAATCGGTAGTCGTAGGGAAAAATAATGAAATCAATGTGGGAAACCTGAAGTTGAGGAGGAAACCTAACGGGAAACCAAACTCAAGAGAATTCACTAAGAGAAGTATAATACAAACAATACTATTTTTCTTATACTCGCAACGTGTATTTCTCTTCAAATTCTCCCTAATTTTATAGGACGAGAGGATAATTTTACTTGGAGGATTTTTATCTGTATCTTCATACTATTCCTACACATTAAGAGCACGACTTTTAGATTCGCAAAAGTCATGTTGACGCTGAATTCGTTATGTGGAACCCTTATTGACTATCGTGCACCGTCCATTGCAAAAAACCGCTAAGTGTGAAACATATGTCGATCGCCAATCAAAAGACTCCAAATATACCGACCTCAACACTATCTCAACGACGATCGATATATGCCTTTGATAATCATCATCATTAGTCGTCCTTCTATCAACCAAAAAACATACCCGTCTATTGTTATCCAACCAGTCATTACATTTTCTGATCCGTTAATTTTGATTCATGCATTTTAAGCATTAACATATAAGGTTTAATATGATATCTTAATGTAAACACTTAACGTATATAAATATGTTTTAGAAGCTTTGGAGGATATATATGCAAATAATTATGAACATAAGTTTAAGTCTAATCATAGGCATGAGCATTGAACTCAATTAACAATAGAGTTTACGTGTCATGCCTTAAGTAAAAGATATAATATGAGGCATGTCTAGGGGTATAAACGAATCGAACCGGTTCAAGAATTTCTCGGGCCTAGCAGGTCAAGGTTCGACTTCGAGATCAATTTTTTCGAGTCAAGCCGAGCTCTGTTCGCAAATCAATAATATTATAATATTTTCATATATTAATAATATAACCTATATTACAATATTTAATTTAATTTATATTAATTATTTTAAATTAATTCGAACCTTAAATTCGAACTCGAACCGAACCTAAACCTCAATCGAATCAAACATCGAATATATATTTTTTAGTTTTCGAACCCAAAATGAACTTTGTATATTTTGAGCCGAACCTGAACCCGACCCTTTAAAAAACTAGTTCAACTCGATTCAATTCATTTATACCCGTAGACCCGTCATAATAGATTTGGGTTCATATTCACAAATGTGCAAAATTGGTGCATTACTGCAAATATGTGCATCATGTTACCTCTTTTTTTATATATAAAGAATGGTAAATATTAATTGTATCCATCAAATTAGGTCCACGTCTAGAGTCTCCATTACTAATTGGTCCAAACCTAGTACACCATTTCAAATCACATTATGTATATCATTTTCAATGTGTACTATGTGGTTCCACACGTTCAACTGCCTAATTCTTTTGATAATGAAATTTGTTAACCGCCATTAACAAATCTCATTTTCCATTTTAACCAAAAATATAGGATTTAAGTGACTCAATCGCATAACCCTTAACCAAATTTCACATATTCCACTTGTCTAATATAAGATAATTTTAACAAAAGAATGTTATTCGTAGAGGAGCAAATTGCATGTCTAAAAACCAATAGTATATTATATTCAAGAATGAAAATAATAATAAGAAATTATAAATGAGAACCCCAAAACTTAGGGAAATGTGAAAACAAATAAATCTCTTGAACATGAGGGAAATATTACTATAGAAGGATTTTGTTTTGCATAAAACTTGAAAGTTAAAATCAACTAAGCAACATGTTTTAAAAAAATGTACAAAACATCATGAAAAGTAATACGATGCCAATATTTTTACACACCACCAATAACCATAGGCAAACGAAAATCTTTAATTTTAAAAGTGTACAGAAAAATCTAATATTTAAAAACATAAATTTTCAATGAGTGTATTTTAAGGTTGTTGCTCGGCCAACAGTGTTGGAGGTCCAGTTGACACATTTCTAGAATATTACAATAAAAGATACCACCATGTGTACATATCCATATTTTAAAAATCGGTATTGATCAGTATACTAAATGCCTCATTGAATTGATATGTCAGATGTGTATCGCATATATAGATTTATACATGATGTGTAACAGAATAATATAATTAAAAAATTATTAAAGAGAAAATACACAATTTCTTAACTCATTCGCAATTTATATTGTTTTTATTTCGAAAAAATAAAAATAAAAAGATCTAAAAGCAACAAGTTAGATTCGAATTAATCCGTTGAAAACTTATACCATCCAATATTTTGTTTAAATATCAATCAAAATCGGTATTCCCGAAATTTCATGTATACCGGAAATTTAAAACAATTGTATATTTAAACATCAATAATCCTTTTTATCCTCTTTATCGAAAACATAGAACCTAAGTTTTCATAATATTATTTAGCTAGGTACTGTATTTCAAATAAAAACTGTCATCTTATACAATTTAAATATCCATTTCATTTTATTGTAAATAAAATAACAAAATAATAGAAAAACCAGACTTATCCCACTGAGATTTGGTATCATTCACTTTCCACTAAAATCTTTTAATGTTGGTTACACATTTCATCATTCTAAGTTGGGCAGACCATTTTTCAAACCTAGATTTACATATAAGTTGTCTAATTTTGAACATTAAAAGCTTAAATCAATAGTAATCATAACCATAATCCAGATTTAACAAATAATTCATTCATTAATATATATACATTAGTCCAACATTACATAAACCTAACCATATGGGGAATTAAAAAGAAAAGACATGCATAAATAAGGTTGTCGATGCCGTGCCGCAGAGGTAGGATGGGAGTGTCGCTTTTTATTTAATGACTTCTACCTAATAATAACTTCATGCATTAATTAATTAGTAATAAGAAGGAAAATACTTAGATTAAGCTTCTAATTATGGCTGCCTCGGGGCTCTCTGCATCAATAGTTGACAATAACTGTGACAGCCTCTCGCTCAGGTCTTCCACTTCTTTATGCAAATTTCTTATGTAATTGCATGTCTCTTGAAGTACCTTGTTTGCCGGAACCTGTAAATAGTACAAAACCTTTACTTATTCGTTTCTAAGCCATGCATGCAAATGCTACCAATTTTGTAAGAAGCTCAAATATTTACATCACGTAAGAAGCTCTCATACCACTAGATTATGGGCTTATTTCGCATAGAAATAACAAAAATAAAGGTATGATGTGTTGAAATACTGTCCGATTGTAGAAATATAAATGTTATAGTTTATAAAAGAAATGATATTATACATAATTGACTTGATTTAGCTATTCAATATGATACACTTCTCTTATGAATTTGACTGCACGTACACTCTCATGTTCTATTGAATTATGAATTTCTATATGATAATTTTATCGCTAAAACACCTTATGATGATTTCATCAATGGAAATCATGGATCAATTTTTTCAAAAAACAAAAATTGTAATATGTTTTATTTGGTATGCTAAAAATATATTATTACAATTGTAGAACCAAAAAAAACTGTGTAATTGGGTAATTAGGGTTATTTGTTTGGAGGAAATGATGGTAGCACATTTATAACTGATTTTCCTTTATGGGTAGGGGGGACGTGTGGCAGTGAGAAAGTGGAATTAATGAGTATGGACTTGTGGAAAACAACCTAAACTCGGTAAAATGCTTGCACTTTAAACTTTTCACACAAATAAACTATCTGTTTTTTCCTTTATAACTGATTTTCAATGCCTTTACACACCCTCTTCATCAGATCATTGCAAAGCAGATGAAATTTCTTCACTTTTGAGTTTCATTACGTTGAGAACTAACACAAAAACTAGGGATTTTACGAGCTTTGCAGCTTTAGAAGAGAGTTTACCTTGTTTGTTCGACGGTTTGTACGTATTTCAGGGAGGAGCTGGTGGAGTTTAGAGACGAGATCTATGATCTGTTCGTCGGTAATCCGAGTGTTGTTATTGGCAGCCGACTGTCGGGATCTTCGGCTAGACATCTTTGAAGAAGTGTAGAGTTTGAAATGAAGATGAAAAGTAGATGAAGAATGGGAGGGGAATTTAAAGAAAGGGGGGGAAATGTAATGTGAGTGTTATAAAGATGGATGGACCACAAAAGAAAGAGATTAGTGAGGAGTAGGGGTAAGGCACAACAACAAAGACATTGATGTTGGATTTGAAGAAGACAAGTGATTTGGGAAAAGAAGTGATCTTTCTTGCAATAACGTGAGTTGGTGGTCTACTGCTAGAGGTATCTAGGAGCAGGTGAGAGCTAAATGACATGTTTTTTTCTATTTTTTAAAACAATGTTTTGTTGTAGTGATCTCATTTGCGTGAGATGGTAGTGAGAATAATTTTTTTTGATAAAATTTACTTTTAAAAATATTTCTGACTAAATGAATACTAATTTGTGGAGAACATATCACAAACAAATATATATGTGTCATTAAATTTTATATAAATATATTACAATCAACTAGGAAAAATGTAACGACTAGCTTCACTCTTGCACGATATTATCCGATTTGAATTAAACTATATCAAATGAATTTCATATAGTCCTCATACTTTCTGTAACGGCGGAGAAAACCTACTAACCATGAACGCTGAAAGTGCCCGAGGAGAAATACGCTCTGCGGACGGGGGCTTGGGCGCCCCTTGCCCGCGGAGCATTTTTCTTATTTTTTGTAATAATTTAAAATTATTTACATTCTTTTAATATATAAAAATAAAATATTAGTTTTATTAATTATTAATTTATTTTTATATTTAAATATGTAATTTAGTAAATAAATAATTATAAATATTAGGAAATAATTAAAAAAATTAGTATTTAATTTTGATAAATAAATACGTAACTTTATGTAAAATTTGATGGTTTCGAAATGGCGATACTAAAAACTAGTATGAAGCAATAAAAAGAAATTCAATCGAAACATTGAAACATAATACATACAACGATGCAAATGAATAAATAATGTTTAAACGTCGAGATTATCGAAACAAAAACATAATATTTATTAATAAATTGAATAGTAAATAAATAAAATTGATGAGATAGAAAAATAAAATGAAATTTGGAGAGAAAAGATGATGTGGACGAAATAAAAATAAATAATGATATGGATAAGTAAGAAATTTTAGAAGTAGAAAGAGAATATGATTTGGATGTGAGAAAATAGTGATGTGTAGAGATATTTATACAGCGGAAATGGTTTTGGGTGCGAACAATGTTACAGATAGCCCCATGGTCATCCATCTTGTTTCTACTATAGAGTAAACACGATTAAATTTCATGTAACAATTTTTCATGCTATTACCATGGGGCATGGTATTATACAGGTTTCCCATGGGCTTGAGCCTAGACTACCACCTTGGAGCTATGTTTTTAAACTGGTCATTTTTATCGAATCGGAAAATGTCTGGTTCACTAAGAACCGGTTAAAACCGTGGTTTGAACTAGTTTGAACCGCAAAAACTTTTCAAAGATTTAATTAGATCATAATTTTCATAAGATTAATAAAATATTGTGTTACTCTATAAAATAAATATAAGATATAATTTCATCAATATATGAAAAATGGAACAAATTTATAAGAATTTTGTAATAAATAATTGAAATTATTTTATATATTACGAATATCAGTAAATAATTAAAATTGAAATAAAGAAAAGATATTGGAAAAATATAATAAAATAATATTTAACTATCGTATCAGTTCAAAAATAAAAAATGCAAAACAAGAGTAGTTCAGTTCGAATATGATCTGATCTAAAAATATTTTGAGTATTTATTTTAGATCAGTCGATTTAATTTATAATCTTTAATTCAATTGTTGTGGGGACACGAGCGATATACGAGGTTGGACCCACAATGTATGAGCTTACGTCCTCGGGAGAGCAGAGCTCTACCTTGGTTTTCACTATAAAAATCGAAGTATACAATTACAATTGAGTGATATCCACAATTCGAATGAAATTGAGTCGAAAATCGATCAAATCTACTCTGTTGTGTCGGAATTGCCAAAATCCCACGAATCAGTGCAGAATCTCGCGAGTAGTGCAGAATGTCGTGAGTCAGTTCACAATCTCGCGACTCAGTGTAGAAAGTTGCGACTCACGATCAAAAACTCGCGAATGTGCCTTAGTTAAATAAGATACGAAACTCTAGAGCCAATGAAACAGCGTAGAATCTCGCGAGTCAGCAGAAACTCGCGAGTTCAGGAACACAATGCCGCGACCACGACAAAAGGCACACAAGCTCGCGACTACTTGCAAAAAGTCGTGAGTCTCGGGGTGAGTTCGAGTGAAAACTTTGTCTTGGTAAGCGTGTTAAGAGTCTGGACCATTTTTAAGTGTCTTAAGACTTATATTTATAGAAGAAATCAGTTCAATTAGTGTGTTTCAGGCCCAGGAGCCCAATTTCAATTAACTTAGCCCAAATTACTTAGAAAATATCCAGTTAAACTGAAATAAATTTCATAACATCCCGGAACTTCGGAAATGCATCACGGTCAAAAGCTAGTCAGACATAACGATGAGAAAATACCGGAAAATCCCGTTGACTAGTTCTTTGTCTCTAAAGATTGAATAGATAGCTTGAAATATCGCTAAAACTTACCGGCGCGCTCTTTGGGTGCCAAATTATGAAAATACCATTGGCCCTGTTCGAGACCAAAATTGTCCAAAACTGCTAGAAACGTCATTAGAAAACTCATACGTGGGCTCGGGAAGTCCGAATTATGATAATACCCCCGAAATTACATTATTCCATAAATATACGAGAAAACCAAAAATACGTTTGGCCACATCGGACGAGCTCCCGGGGTACCATAATACCAAAAATACCCCCAGGTAATATCAGAATCGGACCGTCAAATACCATGTTTTTTTAATTATTTAACTTATGTATATTGTATTTGTATCAATTAAATAAAAACATCTAAAATAAAAATTTCAAAAGAGTATCATTATTCATGTTATAACACAAAAAAATGAAAACTTACTAGTCGACAAAATTGTTGTTCTCTGAAGCCATGTCTTAAAATTCTCTTGCAAATGATTCGAAATTCATTGGTGTGTGTTCTTCATCTGCTACTCAAAAGAATTATAAGAAGATGTTCGTGTAATGCAATAATATAGAATAATAAAATGAATATCTTGTTGAAAGTTATCATCATCTATATAATTTCTTTAGGTTAATATGATATTCAAATCCTCATAACATAATCTATCAAGATCTTCAAAATCCAAATATGGATCTTCCTCGTGTAAGATTTTTAAACATAAAGTATTTAATTTACACACACGAATTAAATATTATTATATTTTTTAGTAAATATTTTTATGAATTTAGTTTAAATTAATATTTGAAATTAATATAGTTTTAAAAAATGCAATGGTTAAAAAATATATAAATTTAGTGGGCCCCACATGAGTATACAATTTAGGGCACACTTCTTTTCTCCTCTCTCCCAGCTTGTCATCTTTTCTTAAACGGACCTGTTTTGGGCCCAGGTCCGGTCCAAACCGGCCGCACCGGCCAAAACCGGTCCGATTTTGGAACACAGCTTTGGAGTCATCATTCCTTTTTCCAAGACATCCTATAATTCCATCACCTTTCTATTTTTGTTCATCGATCCATACGTATTTCCTTAATGGGGTCAATGTTTCCTCTACTTACCTAACCCTCCTAACTCCTTAATTTCCTAATTTGTCAATTCTTCGGTTAGCCCCCTTTTTTGGTGTTATGGTCCCTTTTTAGGGGGTACCAACAGTCGTCCGGTTCGTTCAACAAACGAACTCGGTTCTGATTTCTTTTAAGTGTGGAAGGTGATCAAAAAGCTAAAAACAAAGTAAATGCACGGCGATATATAGTGGAAACCCCAAGAATTGGGGTGAAAACCACTCGACTAAGAGCTGATTCTGCTCTTAGCCTATTCACTAATGAAATAACTCGAAGTTTATACAAGACAGACTAATGAAAATGATGAGGTAAAGAAAGCGATAAGAATCCGGCAGAGTAACAACCTATTCTTCCGCGTCCAAAGGGTCCTGTTATCTTCGTCGTCTGGCCCTTTATTTATAGAGTTCTTAGTGAGTGTAACTCACGCTCCGTAACCGCCTCTGACAGGTTTGTTAGAGGTTGTTATCGCGGGATGTAAAACGAGGCTGGGACCGAAGCGTGGTAAACGTGATTGGGACCGAAGCGTGGTAAACGTGATCGGGCCCGAAGCGTGGTAAACGTGGGTTGTAACTGCTCGGACCGAACCCAGGTGTCAGCTGGCATAAAACGTTTTATTTCGTTAAGGTCATCTTCGGTCCTTCAGTTGAACATCGGACCGCTCTTTATTGGAGGTGAGGAATGGGCTATAAGGGTTCATTTTCGCCATTTAAATTGGTCCGATCGTTGCTGGGCCTTACCCATCACAAGGTACCCGGTCCTAGAGTTCTCATCACTAGCCCCTCGGGCTTGATTGCCAATCGCAGAGGTGATACAAGGCCGATCACATGATGTCTGCAAATTCATGAGAACAAGGGACCGTACCTGTAAGTAGTGAGAGTTCAGGGGACTGAAGTTTGCCTTAGCGTATGGATCGATCTTGCTTAAGGGTTAACAACGTATATTTAAATTATATTTTATTTCTGTTATTCTTTAAATACTAATATCCCAGACCGCGCCTCTTCACCTTCGGCAGTTCAAGAGGCGTGATGAGTGCGCTCCGTACCGTCACAGTCTGGGGCATCATTACTTGGCGGCAAGTCATTGGTTGGGAGATTAATATTTAAATCGGGATTTAGGGCACTGTTTCTCCTCTTCGTCATTTTCGCGAAGAGAAAATCGCAGCAAATTCTTGAGCCAAAAATCGCTCTCTCGTTCAACCCTTCTTCCAACTCGTTTTTGCTAAGGTATACATTCATGGCTCCCAATAAAACGCGTTATCCTTCTATGTCTGAGTTAGACATTGAGGAATTTAGGTCTAAGTTTTCAATTCCGGCGCATTACTCCATCTGGAAGGGACGGGAAGACATTCCCTGTTTCCTTCCGGCAGAGATGAATGTGCCGGCGTCTGCTATTCCGGTTAGCTACGCCTCTTTAAAGTGCGGGCTTCGTTTTCCGCTACATCCTTTTGTAGCGGCCGTGCTTAAAGAAATCCACTGCCCCACTTTTGCGTTATTCCCGGGCAGTTACGTATATATTATAGCGTTTATTTTTTATTGTCACCAACAGAATCGGGCCCCAACCTTAGAACACTTCTTTAGCCTGTTCTTGGTTGGGTTCTGAAAGGGAAAAGGTCTGTTGGGGTGTCGTAAGTTGTACTACATAGCGGTGCGCACCAAAGAATGCGCAATTGTAGATAAAGAGGAGTCTCTTCATGCGTGGGAGGCTTGTTATGTGTGGATGACAGTTCCGCAAGAGGATCTGTTGAAAGTATGGCAACGCATAACACACCCACGCATAGGGCAGTTGGACCGAAGCATGTTCAACCCCTCCCGCACAGACACCGCGATCACTCTTGCGTTGTTCCCCCCTCCCGAAGCACGCCTTAAGCGAATAGATCTGCTTCGGGAGAGAAGGCTAATAGAGATGGGTATTGCGGGTAGGACCGGAGCCCCAGCCCCGAAGGGGGTTTTATCTTCTAGTTCAGATTCAGATCCATCAGAAGGATCGGGTATGAAATANTTTTATTTCCAGCTTTTGATCGTCTTCCACATTTAAAACAAATCAGAACCGAGTTCGTTTGTTAAACGAACCAGACGACTGTTGGTACCCCATAAAAAGGGACCAACAGTCGTCCGGTTCATTACTGTTATGGTCCCTTTTTATGGGGTACCAACAGTCGTCCGGTTAGTTCAACAAACGAACTCGGTTCTGATTTGTTTTAAATTTGGAAGACAATCAAAAGCTGGAAATAAAGTAAGTGCACGGCGATATATAGTGGAAACCCCAAGAATTAGGGTGAAAATCACTCGACTAATAGCAGATTATGCTCTTAGCCTGTTTACTAAAGAAACTCATAGTCAATACAATAGAGGCTAATGAAAATGACAAGGTAAAGAAAGCGGTAAGAATTCCGGCAGGGTAACAGCCTGTTTTTCAGCGTCCAAAGGGTCCTGCTATTTCCGTCGTGTTGCCCTGTATTTATAGAGTTCATAGCGTGTGTAATCACGCTCCGTAACCGCCTCTGACAGGTTTGTTAGAGGTTGTTATCGCGGGATGTAAAACGAGGCTGAAACCGAGGTGTGGCCTGCGTGATCGGGTCTGAAGCGTGGTAAACGTGGGCAGGCCCGAAGCATGGTAGATGTGAGTTGTAACCGCTCGGATCGAACCCAGGTGCCAGCTGGTAGAAAACTCTTTATTTCGATAAAGTCAGCTTCGGTCCTTCAGTTAAACATCGGGCTGCTATTCATTGGAGGTATGAAATGGGCTATAATGATTCATTTTCACCATTTGCATTAGTCCAATCGTTGCTGGGCCTTACCCATCACAAGGTACCCGGTCCTAGAGTTCTCATCACTAGCCCCTCGGGCTTGATTGCCAATCGCAGAGGTGATACAAGGCCGATCACATTATGTTTGCACATTCATGAGAACAATGGACCGTACCTATAAGTAGTGAGAGTCCAGGGGACCGAAGTTTGCCTTAGCGTATGGATCGACCACGCTTAAGAGCTAATACCGTATATTTAAATTATACTTTTATTTTCGTTATTCTTTAAATACTAATATCCCGACCTGCACCTCTTCACATTCGGTAGTTCAAGAGGCGTGATGAGTGCGCTCCGTACTATTACAGTCTTAGGCAGTATTACGTGGTGTCACGTCATTGGCTGGGAGATTAATATTTAAATCGGGATTTAGGGCACTGTTTCTCCTCATCGTCATTTTCACGAAGAGAAAATCGCAGCAAGCTCTTCTGCCCAAAATCGCTCTCTCGTCCAACCCTCTTCCAATTCGTTTTTGCTAAGGTATACTTTCATGGCTCCTCATAAAATGCGTTATCCTTCTATGTCTGAGTTGGACATTGAGGAGTTTAGGTCTAAGTTTTCAATCCCGGCACATTACTCTATTTGGAAGGGATGGGAAGACATTCCCTGTTTCCTTCCGGCGGAGATGAATGTGCCGGCGTCTGCTATTCCTGTTAGTTACGCCTCTTTAAAGTGCGGACTTCGTTTTCCGCTACATCCTTTTGTAGCGGCCGTGCATAAAGAAATCTACTGCCCCACTTTTGCGCTATTCCCGGGCAGTTACGTATATATTGTAGCGTTCATTTTTTATTGTCACCAACAGAATTGAGCCCCAACCTTAGAACACTTCTTTAACATGTTCTTGGTTGGGTCCCGAAAGGGAAAAGGTCTGTTGGGGTGTCGTAAGTTGTATTACATAGCGGTGCGCATCAAAGAGTGCGCAATTGTAGATAAAGAGGAGTCTCTTCATGCGTGGGAGGCTTGTTATGTGTGGATGACAGTTCCGAAAGAAGATCTGTTGAAAGTATGGCCACGCATAACTCACCCACGCATAGGGCAGTTGGACAGAAGCAGGTTCAACCCCTCCCACAAAGACACCGCAAACATACTTGCGTTGTTCCCCCTCCCGAAACACGCCTTAAGTGAATAGATCTGCTTCGGGAGAGAAGATTAATAGAGATGGGTGTTGCGGGTAGGACCGGAGCCCCAGCCCCGAAGGGGATTTTATCTTCTAGTTCAGATTCAGATCCATCAGAAGGATCGGGTATGAAATAGTGTTTATGTTTTAATCTTTCCTGATCTTTATGTATTTGTTTTGCAGATTCAACTGAGACGATGCCGAGCGCACGTTTTAAACGTATGGCATCTACTTCGGTCCGTCCTTCTGAGGGACAAAGGGAAGCATCGGGCAGCGCCGAAGCAAGTGAATCGGCAACGGGGGGCACGGTGGTCCCTTCGGGGTCAGGGAACCCCCCGATCCAAACAACCAGCGCGAGCACGTTGACCCTTCGCTGCACCCGGCAGTCCTCAAGCGGAGAATGGCTTGTGTTTCGGGTATTTGGAGTTGTAGAGGAGGTGATAAAGGCTCGGATTCATTCTTTGAGCTTATCCAACCTCTATCAAATCGGTAACAGCTCTTTTATTAACGCTAAGACTATTACTTTGTTGCTGCAGGGAGCCGTTCCCGTGGATAAGGTTCTCCCCGACCCTCAGCTTAAGCCGAACGTCTCCCTGCCGCCGGTCCCCTTAGGAAAAGGGAAGAGGGTGACCGAAGCAGAAGCCCCGCAGGAGCCGAAGAGGCTGAAGAAGGGAGGCCGCACTCCGGTCCCCAATAAGGGGATTGTTTTAAAGGAAGCTGGGCAGAGCCCGAAGACCAACTCCGATTGGGGAGTTGCCTTGGACCTGTTGGACAGGTTCAGCAAGG
>RWGZ01000968.1:95084-232249 GCA_009725065.1 Utricularia reniformis
TTATATGCTGTACTTTGAATAAGTAGATCACATTTCAAAAGGAAAAATGAGTATATTTTTTATAAATTTTGCCTAGTGAGGTTTTTATTCCTATTTTAATTTTGTTTTGCTTACTTTTGATGATCAGAGGATATTAGAAATACACATACATATTTTCTTTAAAAAATTAATGAGAAACACTTGCTACACAATATAGGAATAAAAAAACTCATGTGAAAATCCAAGCACAATACGTTTACACAACAAAAGTAATTCTAATACCTTAGAGAACGGGCGGAAGACAGTTTTGGTCTCCAAAGTTTGAAATTTTTGGCAATTTTGATCCCCAAACTTTCCAATTTTGGCAAAACCAGCCCTCAAAGTTTCATGTACGCAAAATTGATCCCCAAACTATTATTGTTTTGGCAAAACCAGTCCCCAAAATTATGTATGTGTGGCATAATTGGTCCACAAAGTTGTAATTTATGGAAAATTAGATCCCCGGACGAAAATTACGCAAATTTGGTCCTCAAAGTTTCTGGTTTTTGGCAAATTTGGTCCCTAACGCCGTTAATGGTCCCCAAAGTTTGTGAAATATGACAATTTTAGTCCCCAAGCTTTTGAATGGCTAATTTGGGCCCCAAAGTTTACAAAATTTGACAAATTTAGTTCCCAACGAAAGAATATGATAATTTTAAGACAAATATGAGAAATTTTATTTTCTCGTTGCGTCTTAGTATATATGAATTCAAAAACTAATTTTTGGGAAGTCCGGGAGTCCCGTAGTTGTGTCGGACACAAACAAATTTTTAATGCGAACAATTGTGTTATTGTTGAAATTTTGATATCCTTGATTTTCAAAACTTCAAATTTGTATGATTTTTTCGAATGTCGCACGTTGAAGTTTATTAATAATTGATGAAATTTATTTGTCGATACTTTAATGTAATTGATAAAATTTAATGTAATTAATTTAAAGTTTAATGTCTCTGTTTGTGTACTCTCTTCTTCTTTCATTTCACTACTTTTATTTGATGAACATGTGCTATCTGATTTGCATCTTCACATTAATGGGTTGACTGATTTGCTCGTGTGCATGGAATCTTTACCTCTATTCCCTTTCATTACAGTATTCTAAATTGCCGAATAAAAAAACAAATATATGCCGAATGTAAGTAGTTCAAAATTTGGAATCCGAACATGTTCATAACACATTGATTGAAATGAGAATGATTAACGTAGTTGAAATTCATAGTTTCTTTCTCGTGCATATTTCCTTTTAAGGGTCGAATCACTCGAAGTGGGGATGTACGTCTTTGCAAAAGCTGTAATCTCTGAAACCGTAAACCAATTAGAAGTCATCTGCACAAACGATATAATTAGTGTAATTGTAGTGGCAATGTACGAGTTTACGTAAACACTTACAAATAACGGATATCATTTTGGGTCGTACACATTCGGTGCTTGTTGTAGAAATCGGAATGCGTAATACAAAACATATATTCCACATTCCGATGCCCCTGTTTGCGCTGGGACATCCGGCCATTGAATGGGTATATTACGAACGATGGAATCCGCATCCACCCCCTTTTTAATCTCATAAACATCTTTTACAAACATGTTCATCATAATTAGGACATATACGTGAATAATAGATGCAACCAGTAAGTAATAATACCTATACACATCCGGCTCAATGGACGATTGACGCATTGTACCCATCGAATCCAACATAATCATTGTCCGTTTTTCTTGATCCCCAAAACCACAGAAAACCAGCGAAGATCAATGACCTCTGTCACGTTATACCATCATGTGAACACATCAAATATGGTAAGAAAGTAATTGAAAAAAAATACGAACAATCATACCCTGTGACAATTGGCATGAGCACGTATTCAGTACTGCACAAAATATTTCAATCAACAATACTTGTCCAATGTAAGTGATCAGTTCCTCTAACATATGCATCGAACACAATTGCATCAACAAAATAATAAAACCCTTTTTTGTGCGTGACAGACAATTAGTTTCACGATACACCTAACACATTTGAATACAACAATGCTCACACAAAATTTCAGTCCAGCAGCCATGTTGAACAAGAAAATAAAGTAGAAAATGCTTACATGATAGTGTTTTGTACAACATCGTCACTTAATTGACCCCAAGATCCTAGGGACACCGCATCTTCAGTGATACCCGTCATCTCATGCATGTTGTAATTGGATCCGTTCACACTCATATCAATCTTATCAGTATTACAAAAAGCTACGGGGCCGTTCATATTTACATTTGAAAGGCCGACAGATGAAGGCACACTACCCGTGGATGGTACTTGAATAAGAATGTGAGTTGTTTTGTTTTCGTTAAGAATCGGCTTCTCCTGAAAAAAAAACAGCAAGCACGAAGGGCAGGTTTGAGATGCATATTGACAGAACTTACTTGTGGCGCCTTTTTAACATTAGGTGTATGAGATGCATTGCTTTGTGCCGGACTGCCAAATGATACGTTCTGTCGAAAAAAAAATAGAACACGTAAAGAATAATACTAACATATGTAAACAACGAAATCAAAACAGACGCTAGCGCGTCCAGTATTGGAAGGGCCGCTCCGAGGGCATTCCTCAGTGCTTTTGGCTTCATACTTCGTATCCTTAGCCTGTTTCGAATAAGCATACAAATACAACAAACACAACAACAACGAACTTAAAGAGATATGTCAATTGTTTCTATTAACGAATGTACCTTAAACTGTTCTCCTTGTTTGCCACTAGCTTTTGGGCAACATCGCTTATTATGGCCAAAAAAAATCCACACAACTGACATCTCATTTTGTGTGTTGGAGTTTGGGTTGGAGTTGCATGTGTTCTCTGATTCTTACGTGGTCTCTCGCCTTTCTCTTTTTGAACACTGGAGGCAAAGGTGGTGTTGCATCTACCACCGGCCATTGGTCTTGCCTTGGCAAACCGGAAACCCCGTATTGATACGTTGTTCTATACCGCTGCACACTGTACCAACTGTGTACCTATCGATAGCATGATTCCCCTCGTTCGAGAATCACTGCACATGCATGTTTACATGGTATTCCTACGAACAAACATAACAAATCTTAAACAAACAATTATTCGAAGAAGTGATATCCTAAAATTTACTTTTCAACTCCCACTCACGACAAGTACAAATTCGAATAGCCATATCAACAGAGACTCTTTCTCGTCCGTGCTCCCAAGTTGCCTTGCAATCGTCTGTGATGGTAACATTACCAATTGCACCTGCTTCAATATTGAATTCAATGATATCATGAACACGAGAGCAAAAACCGTCATCCGGTATTTCTCTCGATTTCGTACGCCTGTCAAGCATACGTTTCCCAATAAAGTTGCAAATGTCATATAACATCCACATAATTGGACGCTTTCGAAAAGGAAGTAAACTACTGTTCAAAGACTCGGCATGATTATTAAGTAAAATATCAGACTTGCAAACTGTATGGAAGAATGCTTTGCACCAATGTTATTTCGGAACTAATCTCATGTACTCATACGCTCCGATGCTGATTCCTCGCAACTCTCCAAAACGCTGATTAAATGATGCCTCTATTGTTGCTCGTGCAATACTCAATATAGCCTTCGCAACAAGTGCTGATGAAAACCCGGCTTGGGCCACATTTTTAATAATGTGAAGAACACAATGTCGTACCTGTAACACAAGTAGTCACCATACGACCATGGAACATATCAAAACAATTAGTAGACACTTAGCACAAACCTCAATCCGAGGGAATAACACATCCACAACAGGTATTAGCCCTTTCACACGGTCCGACATAATAGTGAACATGTGTTCATTTTCGTCGGATATCCCACAATCTCGCTTAACCAATTCAAAAAACCACATCCATGAATGTTTTGTTTCACCACCTACAATGGCGTAGGCTAAAGGGAATACACCGTTATTTGCATCAATGCCCGAAGCCAGTAGAATATGACCTTGTATTTTATCCTTGGTGTGAGTACCATCTATGCAAACAAAAGGGCGACAACCGTCTCGGAATCCATCGCGACATGCATGTGGCAAGACAAAATCCTTTAATACAAGATATGTTGATGAACAATATATTGGAACATTGAAAGAAACAAATTGCCCCGGACATATGTAGATTCCCTCAAATCTGGTACTACCAACAATGCTTGTCGAGTTCCTTTCTTTTAACACAATAGATGACCCATGATTCGAAATCAAGTATTGAGCACAATACCTTCTTATATTTTCAAATGACGGCCTAGATCCTGAATGTACTAACCGTATCGCATGCTCCCGAGCACGTCTTGCCTTATGTTTCCCCAACTTCAACTTCAGATTCGTATTCACTTCGGATTGCAAGTCCTTCGAACTTAAATCGGGCTTCTCCAAAAAACGATGGTAATACTTCTTTGCGATCCAAGATGAAGTGACAGATGAATTGACTTTCTTACGATGACAATGAGGGTCATGCGGTACTACGGACTTTACACACCACATAATATCATTGTCTCTCATAGAAACGTTCATATACCATGGACATTCACGATCACCGTTACCTCTACATCGAACAAACAACCGATACTTGTAATTCTTAACAAAATAGAATTCCGTACCTGCTTTAACGCAAAAGTCCTCAAGTGCAGTCTTTGCTTGAATCTTACTAGCAAAACACAAACCTTTCTAATGCGAACTTTAGGATCGGGTACCTTGTGATGGGTGAGGCCCAACAACCGTTAAGCCGATTCAAATAGTGAAAACGAACCCCTACAGCCCATTTACACACGTAAGAAAGAGCGGCCCGATGTTCAACGAGAGGACCGAATAACCTTAATGAAATAAAGCGTTTTCTGCCAGCTGGCATCTGGGTTTGGTCCGAACGGTTACAGAACGGTCACAAGTCACGTTTTCCACGCTTTGGGCCTTCCCACGTTTACCACGCTTCGGGCCCGATCACGAAGACCACACCTCGGTCCCAACCTCGTTTTACATCCCGCGATAACAACCTCTAACAAACATGTCAGAGGCGGTTACGGAGCGTGATTTACACACGCTATGAACTCTATAAATATAGGGCAAGACGACGGAAATAGCAGGACCCTTTGGACGCGGAAGAACAGGCCGTTACCCTGCCGGAATACTAACCGCTTTCTTTTCCTTGTCATTTTCTTTAGCCTCTGCTGTATTGATTATGAATTATTCGATTAGTGAACAGGCTAAGAGCATAATATGCTCTTAGTCAAGTGGTTTTCACCCCAATTCCTGGGGTTTCCAATATACATCGCTGTGCATTTATTTATTTCCAGCTTTTAATCGTCTTCCACATCTAAAACAAATCAGAACCGAGTTCGTTGGCTAAACGAACCGGACGCCCTTGGATTACAATTAACATTATTGTCGATCAGTACATTAGATGACGTTCACTATTGGTTTCGATCGATCGAAACAACATAGTACATAATATCGAAGGTGATAAGGAACATAACAAAACTTAGACATGTCGGGTACCGATCGGTCACGATGAAAGTCAATTATTCAAATGAGATAATCANAAAAACATAAATTGAAAAATCTCGAAAGATTAGATGTGAAATTTATCTTATGAGAATTAATAATGGTTGTAAATATTGAACACATGATATAAATGTGTAAAAAACATTAGGAGTAATTCCAACTATAAAGACCAAATTCAACGTTACATAAAGATGAAATATTTAATTTATAATATTTTAGATGAATTAAATTGTAAATTTAAAAATAAATTAAATTAAATTTTATCCATTTTGTGTCATAACTTAGGTACACAATTTTTTTAGAAATGATATATGACATTAGGCATGTTTTATTCTCCAATTATAATAGAAGTACAATGAGATTTTCAAATCATAATTTTTTTAACATTTATTATTTATAAACGTTATCCTTATTTTTTTCAAATCGGTATCATCACGATTTTAAAAATAACTAATTTACGCTACTTCTAATAATTATATTATAATTATGTTTATTATTTTTATATGTATGAGTTATATTTTTACCTAAATCACAATTAATATATCACAATTTTACCAAAACATATTAAAATTCATTTGAAACATCGTTTGATAAATAGCGGTGTGGTGAGATGATTGTACCGTGCTGTGAGTTGAACTGAAAGTGATTTAAAAAAACTGTTTTTGAAACAGCGGGGCAGTTATCGTAATGTCATAAAATGATTTTTTTGCTCTTATTTTTAAATAATTGTTTATAATTTAAAAATTAGATTTCATATTATTTTATGATAAATTCATTATGTTAAACCTACATTTTTAAATTGTTATATATATTTTTATAGTTTGATCATGTGATTGATAGAATATAAAAAGTTATTGATCAAAATTATTTTTTTATAAAAAATAAATTATAATTTATCAATGGTAAAATTGATATTTGATAGATGCATTCTGGTAGCTGGGTTAAACCAGTTGTAAACTCATCGTTGTTTTCTGCGGTTGTACGAACACAATAATTAATAATGTTTGGTTAAAATAGAATATAACTACGATACATTCACCGTACTGGACGGTGGATTAAGTTTCCAAACAACACCATTATCATTATATCTCATCTCACCACACTCCAATTTTAAAAAGTTGGACAAAGCAAAATCTTGAGAATAAGATATGTAAATCAATAACAAATTCGAATTCAGAACCGAAATAACAATATAAACACACACACGAAACGAGTCGGATTCGGAATGAGTTGTAAATATGATGATCATCTTCCTAATAATGCAACACGATCCTTTTGAATTGCTTGTGCCAAGTTAATGTCAAAGAGTTCACACCTGATAGGCATTTCCATCTCATAGAATGGATTCTTCAAAACATAGTCTGTGTAGAGTTCGTATATTTGCTTCAACAGAGCTTCCATGTTATGGCTCCCTGGCTCACTCACAACAAACAACTTTGTACCTATAAAATCATTCATACAACTTACACACATACATTAAAAAAACCGGTTGAGAGTTCAATACAAAAAGAACATAAAAACGCATATTTTTAATACCGTTTGGAACGGTGGATCTGAAGCAAAATCATCTTTGTTTGTGTTGAAATATATTTCACGTCAGTTGTGGAAATACAAAAAAATTAGATTATAAGGAGAGTGATACCATGAGTAATTGGATTGGTTTGGTCTTATCAATGTGATTCACATCTCTTATGGACTGAGCTCATCGAGCTTAGGCAACAAAAATAGATCGACCTATGATTTGAGTACTACCGAGCATATTGAAGCAAGTCCAAATCAGACCAAGGTCAGTTCGACTTGAGAGGGAATGATGAAATATATCCCACATCAGTTGTGGAAATACAAAAATTCTAGATTATAAGGGAAGTGATACAATGACTAATTGGCTTGACCTAGCATTTTCAATGTGATTCACTTATCTTATGTACTAAACTACATTGACACTATCCCGGCCCATCGAATCTTAAATTTCTATAGTTTGATCAATAAGATGAACTATAAAATCCAAAATTCAGAAGGAAACTAAAACATGAGGGAAACTTCTCATGATACAAATTCAGACAAGTTTCATTGCAAAAATCATGAAATAAAGTGGTTTAATGGATTGTAAGTATGATTTATACTAAAGCAGGTGAAATCTTTTCATTAAGGTTTTCTTCCCAAATGCCAAAAAGGATCTAGACCAGAAAAATGGTAAAAATCACAGAGATACTTGTTATCATTAAGTGATTCAGGCATTTGAGTGCCAATTTTCCCTAAAAATGCAATTAGTATCAAAGTAATCTAACCTAAAAATCTCAAAAAACGAACGAAATCACACTTGGGGGAAGCTATAAATTTCACTAATTCGAATCGGCAACCGAAATTTTACTAAAACAGGAATTAATTCTCACCAGTAAGAGACTGGAAACAATGGAGATCAAACGTATCAGCCTGAAGAAGCTCGATTCCAGCGCACCCAGAAACAGGGGAAAGCTGTTGAGAGATGGCGTGCATCGAGTGCCACAAACTCGCTAATCTCAAACTATCATTCGTATCCATTCTTCCGGCTGACCCGTAATCCTACAATACACAAAACGCCGATTTCAAAACCTTAAATTCGCTTGAAGAATTGGGAGTTCTTAAAATTACCTTGTAGAAAATAAGTCCACCTGATTTATTGATGATGTAGAGGCTGTAGATCGCCGCCATTGACACAAGTTCGCGATCTCAATCAGGAATTCAGGAGTTCGCGAAGACAACGAATTAGCATTTTGCACTTCACAGTCCCAAGGCCATAAAATTTGGATTTATTTCTAGGAAATGGGCTTTAAAGAGAATGCGGCCCATACAAAACTTAAATACATGCTTAACACAAGTAAACAATTGATATGTTTTATTCTAACATTAAAAGTTGTAGAATTCTAAAATCGTAATTTTTTTAACACATAAAAAATAAAAGTAAATTTATGAATAGTTTGCTTTGAGGTAAACTATGAGAAATATTGAAACTATTAAGATGCTTAATCCACAAGTCTTGAAGGATTTACAGACATTATTTCTAACAATAAAAGAAAAGAACGTAAGATTAATTATAATTGTAGCGTTAAGGCAAAATGTATGAAAGTTAGTTAAACATAGCATATTTACGGTGTATTTATCCCGCTATGATATCAGAAAAATGGATTCAAATAGATAATGAATTGATAATGCTTCTTATTGCTTTGAGGTAAAGCTATGAGAAATATTGAACTTAAAGACTCTTGTGATGCTTAAGCCATAAGTCTATCTGTAATCTTGTCCGCGCTCAAAACCATATCCGCCGTATAAATATCTCTACACATCATCATTCTCTCACATCCATATCATATTCTCTTTCTACTTCTAAAAATTCTCATTCATCCACATCATTTTTTATTTCTCTTTCATCCACATCATCTTATCTCTTCAAATTTAATTTTATCTTTCTATCTCATCAATTTTATCTATTTACTATTCTATTTATCAATAAATATTATATTTTAATTATAATAGTTTTAATTTCAATAATCTCGACGTTTAAACATTATTTATTAATTTGCATAATTGTATGTGATGAGAACTTTAAGATCGGGTACCTTGTGATGGGTGAGACCTAGCAACTGTTGGACCGATTCAAATAGTAAAAACGAATTCCTACAACCCATTTACACACTTAAGAAAGAGCGGTCCGATGTTCAACGAGAGAACCGAAGTTACCCTTAACGAAATAAAACGTTTTCTGCCAGCTGGTACCTGAGTTCGGTTCGAACGGTTACAGAACGGTCACAACTCACGTTTTCCACGCTTCGGGCCTTCCCACGTTTACCACGCTTCAGGCCCGATCTCCTTTTACATCCCGCGATAACAACCTCTAACAAACCTGTCAGAGGCGGTTACGGAGCGTGATTTACACACGCTATGAACTCTATAAATACAGGGCAAGACGACGGAAATAACAGGACCCTTTGGACGCGGAAGAACATGCTGTTACCCTGCCGGAATTCTTACCGCTTTCTTTTCCTTGTCATTTTCTGTAGCCTTTGATGTATTGACTATGAGTTATTCGATTAGTGAACAGGCTAAGAGCATAATATGCTCTTAGTCAAGTGGTTTTCACCCCAATTCCTGGGGTATCCACTATACATCGCTGTGCATTTATTTATTTCCAGCTTTTAATCGTCTTTCACATCTAAAACAAATCAGAACCGAGTTCGTTTGTTGAACGAACCGAACGACTGTTGGTACCCCCTAAAAAGGGACCATAACAGTTTGGCGCCGTCCCCTCCTCTACCACTCCAAATACCCGAAACGCAGGCCCGTCCCCAGATGAAGACTGCCCTGTGCAGCGAAGGGTCAGCGTGCCCACGCCAGTTGTTTGGATCGGGGGGTCCCCGGACCCCGAAGGGACCAGCGTACCCCCCGTTGCTGATTCACTTGCTTCAGCGCTGACCGATGCTTCCCTTTGTCCCTCAGAAGGACGGACCGAAGCAGCTGCCATGCGTTTAAAGCGCGAGCTCGGCATGGTTTCAGTTGAATCTGCAAAACAAATACATAAGGATCAGGAAAGATTAAAATATGAACACTACATCATACCCGATCCTTCTGATGGATCTGAACTAGAAAAAACCCCCTTCGGGGCTCGGGCTCCGGTCCTACCCGCAACACCTATTTCTATCAACCTTTNGCAGCTTGGCCTCCAGGTCGGCAATACGTCCCTGAGCTGTTTGTCCCGTCTTCTCCAGCTCAGAGACCTTATCAGATAAGAGTGAGACCTTCGTCCCGGCTCTTAGCAACTCATTGTCAAGTCGGTCACGGTCCTCCCGTACCGTGACCAACTCAGTATACTTTATTTCAACTTGCCTTTTTGCAAGATCAAGCTGATCTTGGACTTGTTGAGAAACAACGCTACCACCCTAGTTCTTCTCCACGGTGATAGCAGTTGTGAAAGCTTTCCTCAGCATCTGCATAAAACAAATATTCTTAAGTAAAAGTTCGGGCCTTCATGTCAAGTGAAAATTACCTTAGTGGTGAGGTCGATGAAGCCTTCCATGATTTCTTCCCCAGTCACGTCCGCCTAGACGTTCTCTGGGTTCTGCTCTCCGTAAAGGCGGAAGTCCTTTAGGAAAGCAGTTCTCCAGGAGGTTAGCTTCCTCCCCTTACTGAACCTGTCCAGCAGGCCCAGAGCAACTCCCCAGTCGGAGTTGGTCTTCGGGCCCGATCCAGGCTCCTTCAAAACTATCCCCTTAGTGGGGACCGGAGCGCCGTCCCCCTTTCTTAGCCTTTTCAGCTCCTGCGGGGCTTCCGCTTCGGTCGCCCTCTTCCCATTTCCTAAGGGGATCGGCGGCAGGGAGACGTTCACCTTGAGGTGAGGACCGGGGAGAACCTTCTCCACGGAAACGGCTCCCTGCAGCAACAAAGCAATAGTTTTAGCACTAATGAATGAGGCATTACCGATTTGATAGAGGCTGGATAAGCTCAAAGAACGAATCCGAGCCTTTATCACCTCATCTACCACTCCAAATACCCGAAACGCAGGTCCGTCCCCAGATGAAGACTGCCCTGTGCAGCGGAGGGTCAGCGTGCCCACGCCGGTTGTTTGGATCGGGGGGTCCCCGGACCCCGAAGGGACCAGCGTACCCCCCGTTGCTGATTCACTTCCTTCAGCGCTGCCCGATGCTTTCCTTTGTCCCTCAGAAGAACGGACCAAAGCAGCTGCCATGCGTTTAAAGCGCGAGCTCGGCATTGTCTCAGTTGAATCTGCAAAACAAATACATAAGGATCAGGAAAGATTAAAATATGAACACTACATCATACCCGATCCTTCTGATGGATCTGAACTAGATAAAACCCCCTTCGGGGCTCGGGCTCCGGTCCTACCCGCAACACCTATTTCTATCAACCTTTTCTCTCGAAGCAGATCTATTCGCCTAAGGCGTGCTTCGGGAGGGGGGAACATCGCAAATGTGTTTGCGGTGTCCGTGCGGGAGGGGTTGAACCTACTTCGGTCTAACTGACCTATGCGTGGGTGGGTCAAAAGCGGCCATACTTTCAACAGATCCTCTTTGGGGACTGTTATCCACACGTAGCAGGCCTCCCACGCATGAAGAGACTCCTCCTTATCCACAATTGCGCACTCTTTGGTGCGCACCGCTATATAGTATAACTTGCGGCAACCCAACAGACCCTTCCCCTTTCGGGATCCCACCAAGAACAAATTAAAGAAGTGTTCTAAGGTCGGGGCCCGATTCTGTTGGTAACAATAAAAAATAAACGCAACTATATACACATAACTGCCCGGGAACAACGCAAAAGTGGGGCAGTGAATCTCCTTAAGCACGGCCGCTACAAAGGGATGTAGCGGAAAACAAAGCCCGCACTTAAGAGAGGCGTAACTGACCGGAATGGCCGATGCCGGCACATTCATCTCCGCCGGAAGGAAACATGAAATATCTTCCCGTCCCTTCCAGATAGAGTAATGTGCCGGGATTGAAAACCTAAACCTAAATTCCCCAATGTCCAACTCAGACATAGAAGGGTAACGCATTTTGTGGGGAGCCATAAATGTATACCTTAGGAGAAACGGATTGAAAAGGGTTTGGATGAAAAATCGATTGATGGCACAAGAACTTGCTGCGATTTCTCATTCGCGATAATGACGGTGAGGAGAAACAGTGTCCAGAACCCTGATTTAAATACTAATCTCCCAGCCAATGGTGAGCCGCCACGTAATACTGCCCAAAACAGCGACTGTACTGGGCGCACTCATCACGCCTCTTGAACTGTCAAATGTGAAGAGGCGCGGGTCGAGATATTAATATTTAAAGAATAACGAAAATAAAAATATAACTTAAATATATGTTATTAAGTTTTAAGCGTAATTGGCTCATACGCTAAGGGAAAGATCGATCCCCTGGACTCTCACTATCTACAGGTACAGTCCCCTGTTCTCATGAATGTACAAACATCATGTGATCGGCCTTGTATCATCTCTGCGATTGGCAATCAAGCCCGAAGGGCTAGTGATGAGAACTTTAGGATCGGGTACCTTGTGATGGGTGAGGCCATCAACCGTTGGGCCGATTCAAATAGTAAAAACGAATTCCTACAACCCATTTACACACTTAAGAAAGAGCGGCCCAATGTTCAATGAGAGGACCGAAGTTACCCTTAACAAAATAAAGCGTTTTCTGCCAGCTGGCACCTGGGTTCGGTTCGAACGGTTACAGAACGGTCACAACTCACGTTTTCCACGCTTCGGGCCTCCCACGTTTACCACGCTTCGGGCCCGATCATGCAGACCACGCCTCAGTCCAACCTCGTTTTACATCCCGCGATAACAACCTCTAAAAAACCTGTCAGAGGCGGTTACGGAGTGTGATTTACACACGCTATGAACTCTATAAATACATGGCAAGACGATGGAAAGAGGAGGACCCTTTGGACGTGGAAGAACAGGCCGTTACCCTGCCGGAATTCTTACTGCTTTCTTTTCATTGTCATTTTCTTTAGCCTCTACTGTATTAACTATGAGTTATTTGATTAGTGAACAGGCTAAGAGCATAATCTGCTCTTAGTCGAGTGGTTTTCACTCCAATTTTCGGGGTTTCCACTATACATCGCCGTGCACTTATTTATTTCCAGCTTTTAATCGTCTTCCACATCTAAAACAAATCAGAACCGAGTTCGTTTGTTGAACGAGCCGGACGACTGTTGGTACCCCCTAAAAAGGGACCATAACAGTTTGGCGCCGTCCGTGGGGACGATTCTCTAATCTCATTTGAGTTTTCTACCAGGGATAGGATAATCAAAGGCATGGCGACTGGAACTCCGACAAATAATAGTGAAGTGCT
Organism: Utricularia reniformis; assembly: GCA_009725065.1. Taxonomy (NCBI): domain Eukaryota; kingdom Viridiplantae; phylum Streptophyta; class Magnoliopsida; order Lamiales; family Lentibulariaceae; genus Utricularia; species Utricularia reniformis. The sequence goes on from RWGZ01000968.1 coordinate 108,451, forward strand.
TCCCGACAGCCTTCCAGCCCCAACATTCACTTTACAGGATCTGGAAGCTGTCGTCAGGAATGTGGTTTAGGTGATGGTGATCCGATCGATCATGTCGCATATTTCGAGTTACGTATGGGAACGGTTCGGGCCTCTGTTTCATTAAAGTGCAGCATCTTCGCGCAGGATTACAAGGCGACGCCCGAACATGGTTCAAAAATCTGCCGGCCCGATCTATACATTCGTATGGTGGGTTTATTTTGGCTTTCTCAGAGCAATTCGCTCCAAATGTAGGACCGCCTCGAAGCAAGCAGGAACTATATCAGCTAAAATATATCCCGGCGAAAATGAATATTCGGTCTTTCATGGAAAAATTCAATAGGACCGCCCGGGGCATCAAGCTCGAGCTCCGAGATAAAATCGATATTCTACAGCAGGTCCTAGGACCGTGCGGCCTTTCGGCCAGCTTGGTGAAGAGCCCACCATCCACCTTGGGAAAACTTCTTCAGAAAATCAACAAGTATATTAAGGTGGATGAAGCGCTGGGGCTTGGTTATCGGAAGCCTAGCGGGAATTCTGAGCCCGCAGGTGATCATAGGGTTTCTTACCCGAAAAAATAGTCGCGAGAAGTAGCGGCTATGAGTGAAAAAGACGTAACCCCGAAGCAGAAGGACAATCGGGTGTATTGCGAGCTTTATCATAATCGCGATCACCCGACCTTGAAGTGCCCGCTGTTGAAAGAGACAGTAGAGGCAATGAGTAAAGAGAAGCCCGACCGAAATGGTCAGAAGGGCAAGCGAGCGGAATCCCCCCGAAGAGGCAATCAAGGTGACGATCGTCACAGGCCGCGGGGAAGAGATAATCGCGGACAACCCCGAAACTACAACGATCGGACGGAGGATCGAAGGTCTCCTCCGCCAGAGCAAGAAAGAGGCCAACACGGTCGTGAGAACCGTGGTCAGGGCCGAAGAGGAAGATGGCTGGGCCGTGGCGGCAGAGCCCCGCAGAATGAGGGTGGGAGACAGGAGCAGGCTGCTCCCCCACCTGCTGAAACTGGTACCCAACCTCCTCGAAATGAGGCGGCACCCAGAGAAGTGGCCGGAGATATCTCCGGTGGATTGAGAATAAATGAATTGGTTCGGGACCGAAAGAGAACTGCGCGCGGAGACTCTGCTGAGAGCTCCGAATATGTGGCGTTGGTAAAGTATGATCCCATGGAACGGTCCTCCTTCTTCAGAGAGGACATTACTTTCACCCCGGCTGACCGGGAAGGGATCATGGATCCATGTGACGATCCCCTTACCATTATTGGGATCATCGGAAATCGACGTGTCCACAGAATTTTAGTGGATACTGGGGCTTCGTACAATCTGATGAAGCGCGAGGTCGCTGAAATGTTGGGAGCTGCTGCTCACGATCTCCCGATTGCCAACATAACTCTTTGGTCGTTCGACCAAAGGAGCGTTATCCCGTGCGGGAAGATGTTGTTTCCCGTTACCCTTGGAGAACCATCCAAGGACTGTTCTGAGGACCTGGAATTCATTATCGTTGAAGTCGACTTGTCTTACAACGCTATTATCGGACGGACCGGCCTGAGTAAGTTTGAGGCGGTCTCTTCTACTTATCACATGATGCTCAAGTTTCCCTCCATTCATGGAGTTATTTCTGTTAAGGGGGATCAGAAAGTAGCTAGTCAATGCTACATGAGCTCGTGCCGAACTTTGGCACCGATCAAAAGGGCCCGGGTGGATTTGCTGGAAGAGCTGCCGCACCCGAGGCAAGCAATGGAACCCGTAGGGTTCAAATTGATTAACCTCGTTGAGGACGACTCTACCAAGACAACTCGCATCGGGGCTCATTTAGCCCCTGACTTTGAGAAAGAACTGATCCACTTACTGAGAAGCCATGTGGATATATTTGCTTGGACCCCGGATAATGTTCCGGGGATTGACCGATCCGATAGTGAACATCGGATCAACACTGAGCCAGGAACGAAGCCCGCTAGACAGAAAAGGAGACGCTATTCTCCTGAGAAAATCGATATTATCCGGGCGGAAGTGAATAAGCTGCTACGGTCGAGATTTATCAGAAAAATCCACTACACTGAATGGGTTGCAAACCCAGTGGTGGTTTCCAAACCGGATGGGAAATGTCGAATGTGCATCGATTTTATCGATGTTAACAAAAGCTGTGAATCAGACCCTTTCCCTCTGCCGCATATCGACCAACTGGTAGCACCATGATGAGTACCATGGATGCTTATTCTGGGTATCAGCAGATCTTCTTGGCTGAGAAAGATCAGAAGAAATCATCATTCATGACTGAAGATGGGGTTTACTTTTATGTGGTTATGCCCTTCGGTCTCAAAAATGCTGGAGCAACATACCAAAGGTTGGTCAACAAAATCTTTAGAGAATTGATCGGCTATATGATGGAAGTGTATGTTGACGATATGATTGTAAAATCTATGAATGATGAAGACCATCTTTCTTATTTGTCTCGTTGTTTCGAAGTATGCCGAAAATGTAAGCTCAAACTAAATCCAAACAAGTGATGCTTCGGGATCCGAAGTGGAAAATTCTTAGGATATTATGTTTCAGAGAAAGGTATAGAGGTTAACCCTGAGAAAGTGCAAGATATCATTGATATGCAACCTCCGAGAAACAAAAGAGAATTTCAAAGGCTTATGGCCGACTAGCCGCGCTGAGCAGGTTTATTTCGAAATCCACAGACCGGGCCTTACCTTTTTTTCAGAGTGCTAAGAAAAGCAAGCCATATGGATTGGACCGAAGAATGCGATCGGGCCTTCTCTGAGCTGAAGACTTATTTAAGCACTCCCCCGGTGATGGTAAGTCCAACTTGTGATGAACCTTTGGGGTTATATCTTGCGGTGTCCGAAGTTGTGTCAGCGCAACTCTGGTGACCATACGAGATGACATTCATAGACCTGTTTATTATATCAGTCATTCTCTAGTATCTGCTGAAACCAGGTATTCCACCTTGGAGAAATTCATGCTAGCTTTGAAGAAAGCTGTATCCAAGTTGAAGCATTATTTCGAAGGCCGAACGGTCTATGTTTATACGGATCAACCTCTGAAAATACTCCTTAAACAGAAGAATTTGAATGAGAGATTGCCAAAATGGGCTATCAAACTCAGCGTTATGTATCTTGAATTCTTGCCCCGTAGGGCGATCAAAACTCAGGTTCTAGCCGATTTTGTGGTTGAAATGACCCGATCGGCCATTTATCTTAACCAAGAGGACGATCGATGGACGATCCACGTAGATGGATCAACCTTCGGGGGAAGAGGAGCGGGCATCACCCTGACAATGGTACAAGGTGATCTTATTCATTCCGCAGTCAAATTTTCCTTTGCTGAAACATATAATATGGTAGAATATGAGACAGTATTGTCAGGAATGACCTTGGCTCGAAAAATGGGAGTTAGCAGGGTGCGAATGTTCTCAAACTCGAAGTTAGTAGTGGAACAATTCGCAGGGAGATTTGAGACTCACGATCCGAGATGAGGTTGTATTGCACTAAAGTTCTGGAGTTATCCAAGAAGTTTAATGAGTTCTCTCTTGACCATGTGCCACGAGAACAAAACAAGGTTGCCAATGCACTCGCAAGATTGGCTTCGGGCATACCCGACATAGAGCCGAGCACTATTTCGGTCCACGTTCAGGACCGACCTTCGGTCGAGATTCCAATGACCGAACTGTCTATTGAAGAGATAGGGGATCTATGTCATGAACTCCAGGGCTTGAATATTGATGCTACTGAATCCCCAGGAGAACCCAATTGGATGGAGTCCTTTATTAAATACCTCTCAAACGGATATCTCACTGAAGATAAGTCTGAAGCCAGGAAAATAGAGGTCCGGGCTAAGAGATTCACCTTAGTCGACAGACGCTTGTTTAAAAAGAGTTTTGAGGGCTTGCTTCTGCAATGTTTATCTCCTATTGAGGCCGAAGCCGTCATGATTTATGTTCATGAAGGGATATGCGGCATTCATTCAGGGGCCCGATCTTTATACCACCGCATTATTAGAGCCGGGTATTTTTGGCCACCATTGCTCGCTGATGCCAAGCAGTACACTAAGAGTTGCGCCATATGTCAATACCACGCTCCACTCCCGCAATTGCCTGGAGCTCCACTATCGATTACCCCATTGCCTTGTCCGTTTGACAGATGAGGGATTGACATCATCAGACCTTTTCCCCGGTTCATAGGGCAAAGAAAATTTTGTATCATAGCGGTGGAATATTATTCGAAGTGGATCGAAGCAGAAGCCGTAGCCATTATCTCTGAGAAAGTGGTCAAACACTTTATATGGCGAAATATTGTGAGCCGCTTCGGGGTTCCCCAAGCGCTCGTATCTGATAATGGGACTCAGTTCCTCGGAAAGAGCATACGGGATCTATGCACCAAGTTGGGCATCACCCAGCATTTCTCATCGGTGGCTCATCCCCAAACTAACGGACTTACGGAGGTATCTAACAAGGTTATCCTGAAAGGATTGAAAACCAAGTTAGAAGATTTCGGAGGGAAATGGCCCGAACACATCAATGAGGTCCTATGGGCGCACCTCGCTCAACAACCCATGAATCACCTTTCTCATTGGTGTATGGGACCGAAGCTGTTAGCCCGGTGGAGGTTGCCATCCGATCACCTCGGATATCTCAATACGATGAGCATATGAACGGTGAAAGGAGATTATTGGACCTCGAGATGATCGAAGAAAAATGAGATGTAATTTATGCACGGATGCGTGCTTATCAGCGGAAAATGGAACAGGCCCATAACAAACGAGTCATTCCAAGGGAATTCTTTGAAGGCGATCTCGTCCTTAGAAGCATTAAGGTGCAGAGGAACGTTGGAAAGCTGGATAGAAATTGGGAGTGACCGTATCGCATATCGATGAAATTGGAGTCAGGTGCGTATAAACTTGAAACATTGGATGGTATAGAGGTCCCCCGAACTTGGAATGTCATGAATTTAAGGCGATACTTCTTATGAATTTTCGATTAATCTGTTTGACTCAATAAAAAACATTCCATTAAACGTAAGTAGTAAACAAGTAAGTACAAGAATTAACTATTTCTAATAGAATGATGGACCGATCTTGGAGTTGGATAAGCTTAGGACGAATCTGGACTGGTGACCGAAGCTTCTTGTCCGCAAGGCTCCCAAGTTGTAGTGACCACTCTGACGAGTCAGATGCTCATGCACTTGCCTAGCCCTATGGATGAGTTGTGATTCTCCCAGAACTCATTACGAACTAAGACATTCCCTTCAACGGCATTCAGTCTTTAGGGATGGCCTTTTGTACCTATGAAATCTACTACAACGAAAGGAATGATAGTCAGCATATAGAAAGATAAGATCGGTCCTAACATAAGACGTATTATGAGCCAAGCTTTGCCATCAAAACCTAAGGGACTTTATTAGAACCAAGGTTTGGCAAAAGCTCGTAAAAACTCATAGTTAACACAGACTACACCTATTCAGTTGAGTAATGATTCCAAGGACGGAATAAGAGTGACCCATACACCATGTAAAATGACTGATTCAATCAAAGTTGACATAAATAAACTAAATATAACGTTTGGGACAGATGGTTGACACCCTATAAGTGTCTCCGATCTTATACTTGTTAGTTTATTCAGAAGTTAAGATAAAACAGCTTCGTTAAGATAAAACTTATTAGTTTATTCAGAAGTTCGTTAGTTTCGGCAATTAAAATAATCAAAACGGAAGAAAAAGTCTTTATATTAAGTAAGAAGTGCTGTAGATACAAAATGATAACTAAATCTAACTAATCTGCCATTCTTCTTTATCTACCGCTTCGGGCTCCTGGGGTTCGGTACGGGCGCGCGAGCCGCTTCAACTCTTCCTCTTGATCGGCCACCTTCTGGTTGACCGCTTTCTCCATCTCTTCAAAGAGATAGAAGAAAGGGTCTTCTTCCAGCACATGTTCTTCCAAGGTTGGAATAACCTGAAACTTGCCGTCTTTCTCAAGTGGCTCAATCGTCTTCCATCGCTCATCAGAAGGGGAAAGCCCGAACTGCTGAATAATTTGCTCGCGCATGTTATCCAAGTACTTGGCAGTGTAAACCCCGTGTATGTTATCAGCTAAAGCAAATAACAAAGGGGACTGAGCGAACCCCAGAACGGCTTCCCGGACCGAACATTCGGTCGAAGTGCGGGCCCTCGTCAACTCTTCCTCCAAGGCCGTCTTTTCTTCTTGGGCCTGAAGTAGAAGCTCATTCAGCTTATTCCTCTTCTCCTGGGCCCGACCTTGAACTTGGTTGATTTCTTCGTCTTTGGCCCTCAACTTGGCCTCCAGGTCGTCTATTCGCCCCTGAGCCGTTTCCCCCACCTTCTCCAGCTCAGAGACTTTATCTGCTAAGAGTGAGACCTTCATCCCTCCTCTTAGCAACTCATTGTCCAATCGGTCACGGTCCTCCCGTACCGTGACCAACTCCCAATGCTTGATCTAAACTTGCCTTTTCGCAAGGTCAAGTTGGTCTTGGACTTTTTGGGACACAACGCTATCACCTTGGTATTTCTCCACGGTAATAGCAGTTGTGAAAGCTTTTCTCAACATCTGCAAATGACAACACATTGTTATAAATGAAGCTTCGGGCCTCCATGATAAGCCAAACTTACCTTGGATGTGAGTTCGAGGAAGGTTTCCATAATGTCTTCCCCAGATACGTCCGCCTGGACGTTATCTGGGTTCTGCTCTCCGAAAAGGCGGAAGTCCTTTACGAAAGCACTCCGCCAGGAGGATAATTTCCTCCCCTTGCTGAACCTGTCCAACAGGCCCAGGGCAACTCCCCAGTCGGAGTTGGTCTTCGGGCCCTGTGCAGGCTCCTTCAGGACGATCCCCTTAGTGCGAACCGGAGCGCTGCCCCCCGTCTTCAGCCTCTTCGGCTCCTGTGGGGCTTCCACTTCGGTCACCCTCTTCCCTTTTCCTAAGGGGACCGACGGCAGGGAGACGTTCGGTTAAGCTGAGGGCCGGGGAGAACCTTCTCCACGGGAACGGCTCCCTGCAGCAATAAAGTAACAGTTTCAGTGTTAATGAAAGAGGCGTTACCGATTTGATAGAGGCTGGATAAGCTCAATGAACGAATCCGAGCCTTTATCACCTCCTCTACCACTCCAAATACCCGAAACGCAGGCCCGTCCCCAGATGAAGACTGCCCTGTGCAGCGAAGGGTCAGCGTGTCTGAGCTGGTTGTTTGGATCGGGGGGTCCCCGGACCCCGAAGGGACCAGCGTACCCCCCGTTGCTGATTCACTTGCTTCAGCGCTGCCCGATGCTTCCCTGTTTCTCTCAGAAGGACGGACCGAAGCAGCTACCATACGTTTAAAGCGTGAGCTCGGCATCGTCTCAGTTGAATCTGCAAAACAAATACATAAGGATCAGGAAAGATTAAAATATAAACACTACTTCATACCCGATCCTTCTGATGGATCTGAATCTGAACTAGAAGATAAAACCCCCTACGGGGCTGGGGCTCCGGTCCTACCCGCAACACCCATCTCTATTAACCTTCTCTCCCGAAGCAGATCTATTCGTTTAAGGCGTGCTTCGGGAGGGGGGAACATCGCAAGTGTATTTGCGGTGTCCGTGCGGGAGGGATTGAACCTGCTTCGGTCCAACTGACCTATGCGTGAGTGAGTTATGCGTGGACATACTTTCAACAGATCCTCGTACGGAACTGTCATTCACACATAACAAGCCTCCCACGCATGGAGAGACTCTTCTGTATCTACAATTGCACACTCTTTGGTGCGCGCCGCTATGTAATACAACTTACGGCATCCCAATAGACCCTTCCCCTTTCGGGACCCAACCAAGAACAGGTTAAAGAAGTGTTTTAAGGTTGGGGCCCGATTCTGTTGGTGGCTATAAAAAATGAATGCTACAATATATACTTAACTGCCCGGGAATAACGCAAAAGTGGGGCAGTGGATTTCTTTAAGCACGGCCGCTACAAAAGGATGTAGCGGAAAAAGAAGCCCGCACTTTAAAGACGCGTAACTAACCGAAATAGCAGACGCCGGCACATTCATTTCTGCCGAAGGAAACAGGGAATATCTTCCCGTCCCTTCCAAATAGAGTAATGTGCCGGGATTGAAAACCTAGACCTAAACTCCTCAATGTCCAACTCAGACATAGAAAGATAACGCATTTTGTGAGGAGCCAAGAGAATATACCTTAGAAATAGCGGATTGAAAGAGGGTCGGACGAAAATCGGTTGAGGGCACAAGAAACTTGCAGCAATTTCTTTTCTGCGAGAATATCGATGAGAAGAAACAGTGCCCAAAATCCCAATTTAAATATTAATCTCCCAGACAATGGCGTGCCGCCACGTAATACTGCCCAAGACTGTGACAGTACGGGGCACACTCATCACGCCTCTTGAACTTTCGAATGTGAAGAGGGGCGGGTCGAGATATTAATATTTAAAGAATATCAAAGATAAAAGTATAATTCAAATATACGTTATTAGGTCTTAAGCGTGATTGATACATACACTAAGGCAAACATCGGTCCCCTCGACTCACTACCTACAGGTACTGTCCCCTGTTCTAATGAATGTGCATACATCATATGATCGGCCTTGTATCACCTCTGCGATTGACAATCAAGCCCGAGGGGCTTGATCTTGTGTTAAAATATTTGTGGTGTTTTTGATCAGTCAATTTTTTTTTTTTTAAGACACCAGAAATTACGAGGTTGGGCCCACAATGCGTGGGCTTACGTCCTCGGGAGAGCGAAGCTCTACCTGGATGTTTCACTATGATAAAAAGGTCACAATTACAAAATATATCTTCTTTATGACAAAAGTAAGTAATGTAGTCTCGATCTGGGGCAAAAAATGAGCTCGGTATTGGAAACCGACGCAAAAGTGCAGAAATCACTATTCACTGGGAATATTATCGCGAAAATAGCCCTTTGTATGCAAATTATCGCGGATTTTGATGTTCCTGAGAAAATTGCCGCGAATTTGATTTCCTGAGCAATGTTATCGTGGAATTCGAACTTGAAAACAAATTCTCGCGGATTTGAAGCCTATAAGCAATGTCGCAGGAATCACTGTTCACACTGAAATATTATCGCGAATTTTGAACTCAATAACAAAATTGTCGCGGATTTGATGCCAATAAGCACTGTCGCAGAAATTACTGTTCACACTGAAATATTATCGCGAATTTGGCGTTGCATGTAAAATTATCGCGATTTTTTATGGCCCTTTGAATATATTGTCGCGAATCTTGAGTACTTAGGTAAATTATCGCGAAATTGATACCGGGAGTAATTTTATCGCGAATTTCGAGACTTTGAAGGTTTTAAGATTTCAGATTCTGAGTTTTTCTTCGACTTTGATTCCGATCCCCCTTCAAATGACCAGAGACATATATTTATAGAAAATTTGAGCCCATCAACTCACTTGTGGACTCAAAGCCCACTCTTGTATAATCTGGCCTGATTCGACCCAACTTCTACGAAAAAACCCGATCTCACTCCAGATATAAATCGTAATGTCTCCGATTATCCGGGACACTTCTAGATCGACACGTTGCCCGTGAACAGAGGCAAGGCATACTCCGCATAACTCAATTCTCACTAAATTCATAAGATATAAGTCTGTCGATGAACATGCGTCGTAGCGTCTTTCGGACGCAAGATTACGAAAATACCCTTGGAGCCACTCCGACTCGTAATTATCCGAAAATAGTCGCGTCTCCTCCTGAAACTTCCCATGCGGTCTCCAAGTGCTCAAAGCCAATAACAATATATCATATTACTGAAAATAACACAGTTGGCGTACCGATTGGACCCGGGGGTGTCCAAATTACGAAAATACCCCCGACACCATTTCAACCCGAAATAAAATTAGAATACCGAAAATACCAGTGGGCGTACCGATTGGACCCGGGGGTGTCCAAATTACGAAAATACCCCCGACGCCATTTCAACCCGAAATAAAATTAGAATACCGAAAATACCAGTGGNAAATATACGTTATTAGGTCTTAAGCGTGATTGATCCATACACTAAGGCAAACATCGGTCCCCTGGACTCTCACTACCTACAGGTACGGTCCCCTGTTCTCATGAATGTGCAAACATCATGTGATCGGCCTTGTATCACCTCTGCGATTGGCAATCAAGCACGAGGGGCTTGTGATGAGAACTCTAGGACCGGGTACCCTGTGATGGGTAAGGCCCAGCAACGGTTGGGTCAATTCAAATAGCGAAAATGAATTCCTACAGCCCATTTACACCTCTAAGGAAGAGCGGCCCGATGTTCAACTAGAGGACCGAAGCTAACCTTAACGAAATTAAGCGTTTTCTGCCAGCTGGCACCTGGGTTCGGTCGAGCGGTTACAAAATGGTTACAACTCACATTTACCACGCTTCGGGCCTTCCCACGTTTACCACGCTTCGGGCCCGATCACGCAGACCACGCCTCGGTCCCGACCTCGTTTTACATCCCGCGATAACAACCTCGAACAAACCTGTCAGAAGCGGTTACGGTACGTGATTTACACACGCTATGAACTCTATAAATATAGGGCAAGACGACGGAAATAGCAGGACCCTTTGGGCGCGGAAAAACAGGCCGTTACCCTGCCGGAAGTCTTACCGCTTTCTTTACCTTGTCATTTTCATTAGCCTCTTTTGTATTGACTACGAGTTATTTCATTAGTGAATAGGCTAAGAGCATAGCCTGCTCTTAGTCGAGTGGTTTTCACCCCAATTCCTGGGGTTTCCACTATACATCGCCGTGCACTTATTTATTTCCACCTTTTAATCGTCTTCCACATCTAAAACAAATCAGAACCGAGTTCGTTTGTTGAACGAACCGGACGACTGTTGGTACCCCCTAAAAAGGGACCATAACAAACATGTATTAATGTTTTAACAGCATCAATTCAAGTTTAATTGAAATCAAAATCATCACACCTAGAACATGCGGAACTATGTGAAAAAATGAGCAAAAACATATTCATACAAATCACATTGAAAATTTGGTAAAACCATGTGTATTCAAAGTAAATAAAGCCTAACATTACGAATACTTGTTGTATATACAAAAAAAGTAATTTCGAAAAAGGAATGATCGTGCAAATTAGAACAACACGACTTCATGTCATAGTATTTAAACTATAGTTTAATCACATATATCATGGTATAACCAAGTCATTCTTGGTTCTAACAACATGTATTAATGTTTTAACAACATCAATTCAAGTTTGATTGAAATCCAAATCATCACACATAGAACTTGTGAAACTATGTAAAAATGAGCCAAGCGTTATTCATACAAATCACATTGTAAATTTGGTAAAACCAAGTGTATTCAAACTAAATAAAGCATAACATCACGAATACTTGTTTTATATACAAAAAAAGGAATTTCAAAAACGGAATGATCGTGCAAGTCATAACAAAACGAATTCATGTCATAGCATTTAAACTATAATTAAATCACATATATCATGGTATAACCAAGTTATTCTTGGTTCTAACAACATGTAATCATGTTTTAACAACATCAAATCATGTTTAATTCAAATCAAAATCAACACACCTAAAACATGTGGAACTATGTGAAAAATGAGCCAAAGGATATTCATACAAATCACATTGTAAATTTGGTAAACCCAAGTGTATTCAAACTAAATAAAGCCTAACATCACGAATACTTGTTGTATATACAAAAAAAGTAAGTTCGAAAACGGAATGATCGTGCAAGTCATAACAACACGACTTCATGTCATATCATTTATACTATAGTTTAATCACAAATATCATGGTATAACCATGTTTGATATCACCATGAGATATTTATTATTCGATGACACATATATTTCTATATAGTCATTCCCAAGTAGTGAAATGAAGCAGATCGAGATATTTTGATGATTGACATTGTTTATAGCTTATCGTGGTATTTGGATCGGGTTACTTATTTACTGGACCCATGTGCCTAATTTAGATATTAATGGGTTATTATATATTGCACTCAATTATTGGTGTGTCTAGTGAGTTATAATTGGGCTGGACAAATCACCTATATAAACATGGTTAAAGTGTTAAGGAGGGGAGCTTGGATTCTTGACCTAATTAGTAGGCCGCTATTCTTTTGTTTTTCACCCGGGAAACCTTCGACTACGTCCATCAAAACATCATATTTTTTCTTTGGTTTTCTACCTCATGTTCTCCTATTGTAAATCTACGAACTTGACATTTATAGTGGATTCAAAGGCTACGGCCGGGATTTTTAGCAGCGATATCATTGGCGCCGTCCGTGGGGACGTTTAAATCCCATTGAGTTTTTANGTGTCATTGTTCTCCAATTCATCTTCCGTTTCTATTTCACCAGTTTCTCTTAAAATCATGTTCCTTTTATTCGGGCATTCCGAGGCGATATGACCTCTCCCTTGGCACTTGAAACACCGAATGTCTCTATTTCTTGATGAACTTAGAGGCGTGAATTCCCTATCTTTTTGCAAAGAACTAGCAACCCTTCCTTTCGAGGTTTCGGGTTTGTGATTATGATCATTCCTTTCTTGTTTATTCCACTTTAATCGCCATATGAAGCATGTCATCCATCTCAACATAATGTTGCAATTCAACTACTCCATCAATTGATCTATTAAGGCCTCGCAGAAATCTCGCCATCGTAGCTTCTCTATCTTCCTCAACATGTGCTTTAATCATGAGAACTTCCATTTCCGTATGATATTGTTCAACTGATTTTGAGACTTGGATTAACCCTTACAACTTATTATGCAATTCCCTACGATAGTGAAATGAGCTTTGTGTAAACTTCTCTTATTTTCATTAGTGAGCAGACCAAGAGCACAATCGGCTCTTGGTCGAGTGGTTTTCACCCCATTTTACGGGGTTTCCACTATATATGCTGTGTTCTTACTTTGATTTTAACTTTTAATCGTTCTCCACATCTTTTATAAATTAGAACCGAGTTCGTTGTTTGAACGAACCGGACGACTGTTGGTACCCCCTAAAAAGGGACCATAACAGTGATGATGACTGGTTCGTCACGAATAGTGATGATGACTGGTTCGTCGCGAATAGGAGCCACTGGTCGCGGTTAACCGAGTTTAGTCGCGGGTCTAGGTCATGTTTCGCCTTGGGAAGTGTGAAAAAGTCCGAACCCTTTCTCAATGCCTTGGGACCCCTATTTATAGAGAAATCAAGCCCAAAACCCACTCTCTTGAGCCCATAAGCCTAGTTCAACTCACTTAGCCCAAAATAATTAAATATTCCAAATTATAATATAATAAATACCATGCTGATCCCGAAGCTTCGGGAACCAATCCGGACAAGATGTTAGTCGGGAATACGATCAGAAAATTCCCGAGAACTTCGTATATCAGTTCTTTGCCTTTAGATAGCGAATACGCAGCCACATAACAACATTGCACCTGACCGATGCACTCCCGGGTGGCAAATGACGAAAATACCCCTGGCCCTGTCCGGGGTCGAAATGACCCGAAACATCTCAAAATACTTAAAGAGACTTTATATGGGGCCCAGCGAGCCAGAATTACGAGAATACCACTTGAGAATGCCATCCGATAAAAATATGAAAATACCGAAAATACCAATAACCATGTCGGACGAGCTCCCGGGTAAGGAAGGATACAAGACAATATACCCGGGTAATATCACTCCACTAAGCCCAAAAATAATTAAGTATTCCAAATTGCAATATAATAAATACCATGTTGAGGACGAAGCTTCGGGAATCACTTCGGACAAGATATTAGTCGGGAATACGATCAGAAAGTTCCCGAAAACTTCGTATATTGGTCCTTTACCTTTAGATAGCGAACAACACTCGTCTCCTTTCCTGGCCAAGAGTCAGATTGGCCTCCAACTAGTTCATCCTAGCCTCGCTTTGCTCCAACTTCCCGCTCATCTCCTTAAATTTTGATTCTATCAATTCTCCGATCTTTTGCAAAGTGTTGCTTTGCTCTTCGATTGCTGCTGTATTTGCTCGTGATTCCGGAACACGAACAATATCATCCTCTGAGGCAACATTATTAACAGGTTCCGGGGTGGCATTGTTCCTTCGGGCTCTCCTTTGAGCCTCCACTTGTTCTAATTGGGCGATTAAAGTACGCCTTCGCTCTTCCAAATCCTCGTCGGGTTTTGTCTGATCTGCAGATCTAGAGCGTGCAGGTGGCGGCAGGTGGGCGGTGTTACGGACCGCAACTCGGCCAACTCGTGCGAATTCATAACATTTGGACAGGCATTCGCTTGATCGAGGATAAAAACTTGGTTCCCCCCCGGATGAAAACCCGCTCCGGGATGGACAAATAGTCACATTTTGAGCTGGGGCTCCTCCAGAACTGACGACCGAGCCCCAGGTAACACAACAAAATCATCATTAATTTGAGGAATAGGATCTGCCTCAAATTCTTCGTCAAAAGTATCTTCATTAGAATTCCGAGTAGTCATGATAATAGAAATCCGAACTCAGCAATAAAGCTCTCAATGGGATAAAACTCGAGTCCCCACAGACGGCGCCAAACTGATCTAGTCTAAAAATATTTTGGTTGTTTAGTTTTAGATCAATCAATTTATATGTTACTCGTAATTGTATTGTTGTGGGGACACGAGCGATATACGAGGTTGGGCTCACAATGTGCGGGCTTACGTCCTCGGGAGAGCGAAGCTCTACCTTGGTTTCCACTATAATAATCAAGCGGTACAGATACAATGAGTTGATAACGATAATACGGACGAAAACGGCTCGAAAAACGATCAAATCTGCAGTCGCGTTCCACTGGACGCGAGTGAACAGTGCAGGCAGGCAGGCTGGTCGCGACTAACGCGATTGGGCGCGAGTAGGTCACTGTTCACGGGGAGTGATGACTGGTCGCGACTGGTTGAGCTAGCCACTGGTCGCAACTGGCTGGCTGGTTGGTCGCGGCTGGAAGGCTGGTTGGTCGCGGCTGAAGGCTGGTCGCGACTTAGTGGGTTTGGTCGCGACTAAGTGGGTTTGGTCGCGAGTCGAGGGTCAGGTTCTGCCTTGGGAAGCGTGAAAAAGTCCGAACCCTTTCTCAATGCCTTGGGGCTCCTATTTATAGAGAAATGCAGACCAAAACCCACTCACTTGAGCCCATAAGCCTATTTACTCCACTAAGCCCAAAAATAATTAAGTATTCCAAATTGCAATATAATAAATACCATGTTGAGGACGAAGCTTCGGGAATCACTTCGAACAAGATATTAGTCGGGAATACGATCAGAACTTTCCAGAGAACTTCGTATATTGGTCCTTTACCTTTAGATAGCGAACACGCAGCCACATAACATCATTGCACCTGACCGGTGCACTCCCGGGTGAAAAATGACGAAAATACCCCTGGCCCGGTCCGGGGCCGAAATGACCCGAAACATCTCAAAATGCTTGCAGAGACTTTATATGGGGCCCAACAAGCCAGAATTGCGAGAATACCACTTGAGAATGCCATCCGATAAGAATATGAAAATACCGAAAATACCAATAACTACGTTGGACGAGCCCCTGGGTAAGGATAAATACAAGAGAATATACCCGGGTAATATCAATTCTGTTTTCGAACTTACTTTTTGTTGTATATACAACAAGTATTTGTGATATTAGGCTTTATTTAGTTTGAATACACTTGGTTTTACCAAATTTAAAACATGATTTGAATGAATATCATTCGGCTCATTTATCACGGAGTTCCGCATGTTCTAGGTTTCATAATGTTGATTTCAATTAGTCTTGAAATGATGTTGTTAAAACATTATTTCAAGTTGTTAGAACCAAGAAAAACTTGGTTATACCATTATTTATGTGATTAAATTCTAGATGAAAATGCTATGACATTAAGTCGTGTTGTTATGACTTTCACGATTATTACGTTTTCGAACAAACTTTTTTTGTATATACAACATGTATTCGTGATGTTAGGCTTTATTTAGTTTGAATTCACTTGGTTTTACCATATTTCCAATGTGATTTGCATGAATATCATTCGACTTATTTTTCACATACTTCCACATATTCTAGGTGTGATGATTTCAATTTCAATTAAAGTAGAATTGATGTTGTTAAAACATGAATACATGTTGATAGAACCAAGAATATCTTGGTTATACCATGATTTATGTGATTAAACTATATAGTATATATTCTATGACACGTTGTCATGTTATTAAGACTTGCACGATCATTCTGTTTTCGAACTTACGTTTTTTGTATATACAACAAGTATTCATGGTGTTAGGCTTTATTTAGTTTGAATTCACTTGGTTTTACCATATTTACAATGTGATTTGCATGAATATCATTCGACTTATTTTTCACATACTTCCACATATTCTAGGTATGATGATTTCAATTTCAATTAAAGTAGAATTGATGTTGTTAAAACATGAATACATGTTGATAGAATAAAGAATATCTTGGTTATACCATGATTTATGTGATTAAACTATAGTATATATTCTATGATACGTTGTAATGTTATTAAGACTTGCACGATCATTCTGTTTTCGAACTTACGTTTTTTGTATATACAACAAGTATTCATGATGTTAGGCTTTTTTAGTTTGAATACACTTGGTTTTACCAAATTTACAATGTGATTTGCATGAATATGCTTCGGCTCATTTTTCACATAGTTCCACATATTGAAGGTGTGATGATTTTGATTTCAATTATACTTTAATTGATGTTGTTAAAACAGGAATATATGTTGTTAGAATCTAGAATAACTTGGTTATATCATGATTTATGTGATTAAACTCTAGATTAAATGCTATGACACGTTGTCATGTTATTAAGACTTGCACGATCATTCTGTTTTCGAACTTACGTTTTTTGTATATACAACAAGTATTCATGATGTTAGGCTTTATTTAGTTTGAATTCACTTGGTTTTACCAAATTTACAATGTGATTTGCATGAATATCATTCGACTTATTTTTCACATACTTCCACATACTCAAGGTGTGATGATTTCAATTTCAATTAAAGTAGAATTGATGTTGTTAAAACATGAATACATGTTGATAGAACCAAGAATATCTTGGTTATACCATGATTTATGTGATTAAACTATAGTATATATTCTATGACACGTTGTCATGTTATTAAGACTTGCACGATCATTCTGTTTTCGAACTTACGTTTTTTGTATATACAACAAGTATTCATGATGTTAGGCTTTATTTAGTTTGAATTCACTTGGTTTTACCATATTTCCAATGTGATTTGCATGAATATCATTCGACTTATTTTTCACATACTTCCACATATTGAAGGTGTGATGATTTTGATTTCAATTATACTTTAATTGATGTTGTTAAAACAGGAATATATGTTGTTAGAATCTAGAATAACTTGGTTATATCATGATTTATGTGATTAAACTCTAGATTAAATGCTATGACATGAAGTCGTGTTATTATGACGTGCAGGATCATTACGTTTTCGAACTTACTTTTTTTGAATATACAAAAAGTATTCGTGATGCTAGGCTTTATTTAGTTTGATTACACTTGGGTTTACCAAATCTACAATGTGATTTGCATGAATATCATTTGGCACATTTTTCACATATATCCACATGTTCTAGGTGTGATCATTTTGATTTCAGGTAAACTAGAATTGATGTTGTTAAAATATGAATACATGTTGTTAGAAACAAGAATACCTTGGTTATTCCATGATTAGTGTGATTTAACTCTAGTTTAAATGCTATGACATGAAGTCGTGTTGTTATCACTTGCACGATCAATCTGTTTTTGAAATTACTTTTTTTGTATATACAACAAGTATTTGTGATGTTAGACTTTATTTAGTTTGAATACACTTGGTTTTAGAAAATATATAACATGATTTGAATGAATATCATTCGGCTCATTTTTCACGGAGTTTCACATGTTCTAGGTTTCATAATTTTGATTTCAATTTGTCTTGAATTGATGTTGTTAAAACATGTATACATGTTGCTAGAACCAAGAAAAACTTGGTTATACCATGATTTATGTGATTAAATTGTAGATGAAAATGCTATGACATAAAGTCTTGTTGTTATGACTTTAACGATCATTCCGTTTTCGAATATACTTTTTTTGTATATACAACAAGTATTCATGATATTAGGCTTTATTTAGATTGAATATACTTTGTTTTACCATATTTACAATTTGATTTGCATGAATATCATTCGACTTATTTATCACAAAGTTCCACATATTCTTGGTGTGATGATTTCAATTTCAATTAAACTTCAATTGATGTTGTTAGAAAATGAATACATGTTGTTAGAACCACCAATAACTTGGTTATACCATGATTTAAGTGATTAAACTATAGTTTAAATTGAATGACATGATGTCGTGTTATTATGACTTGCACGATCAATCTGTTTTCGAACTGAATTTTTTTGTATATACAACAAGTATTTGTGATGTTTGGCTTTATTTAGTTTGAATGCACTTGGTTTTACCATATTTACAATGTGATTTGCATGAATATCATTCGACTAATTTTACACATAGTTCCACATATTCTAGGTGTGATGATATCAATTTCAATTAAACTTCAATTGATGTTGTTAAAAAATGAATATATGTTGTTAGAACCACCAATAACTTGGTTATACCATGATTTAAGTGATTAAACTATAGTTTAAATTGAATGACATGATGTCGTGTTGTAATCACTTGCACGATCATTCTGTTTTCGAACTTATTTTTTTTGTATATACAACAGGTATTTGTGATGTTAGGCTTTATTTAGTTTGAATACACTTGGTTTTACGAAATTTAAAATATGATTTGAATGAATATCATTCAGCTCATTTTTCACGGAGTTCCACATGTTCTAGGTTTCATAATATTGATTTGAATTTGTCTTGAAATGATGTTGTTAAAACATGTATACATGTTTTTTGAACCGAGAAAAACTTGGTTATACCATGATTTACGTGATTAAATTCTAGATGAAAATGCTATGACATGAAGTCGTGTTGTTATGACTTTCACGATCATTCCATTTTCGAAGATACTTTTTTTGTATATAGAACAAGTATTCGTGATGATAGGCTTTATTTAGTTTGAATACACTTGGTTTTACCATATTTACAATGTGATTTGCATGAATATAATTCGACTTATTTTTCACATAGTTCCACATATTCTTGGTGTGATGATTTTGATTTCAATTAAACTTCAATTGATGTTGTTAAAAAATGAATACATGTTGTTAGAACCAAGGTAAACTTGGTTATACCATGATTTATATAATTGAACTATAGTTTAAATTCTATTACATGAAGTCGTGTTATTATGACTTGAACGATCATTCACTTTTCGAACTTACGTTCCTTGTATATACAACAAGTATACGTGATGTTAGGCTTTATTTATTTTGAATACACATGGTTTTACCAAATGTAAAATGTGATTTGCATGAATATTTTTCGGCTCATTTTTCACATAGTTCCACATGTTCAAGGTGTGATGATTTTGATTTCAATTAAACTTGAAATGATATTGTTAAAACATGAATACATGTTCTTAGAATCAAGAATAACTTCGTTATACCATGATTTATGTGATTAAACTATAATATAAATTCTATGACATGAAGTCGTGTTATTATGACGTGCACGATCATTCCGTTTTCGAACTTACTTTTTTTGTATTTACATCAAGAATTCGTGATGTTAGGCTTTATTTAGTTTGAATACACTTGGTTTAGCCAAATTTACAATGTGATTTGTATGAATATCATTCAACTCATTCTCACATAGTTCCACATGATCAAGGTGTGATGATTTTCATTTCAATTAAACTTGAATTGATGTTGTTAAAACATGAAAGCATGTGGTTAGAATCAAGAATAACTTGGTTATACCCGGATTTATGTGATTAAACTCTAGATTAAATGCTATGACATTAAGTCGTGTTATTATTACGTGCACGATCATTCCGTTTTCGAACTTACTTTTTTGTATATACAACAAGTATTCGTGATGTTATGCTTTATTTAATTTGAATACACTTGTTGTTACCAAATTTACAATGTAGATTGCATTCATATCATTCGGCTCATTTTTCACATAGTTCCACATGTTCCTGGTGTGATGATTTTGATTTCAATTAAACTTGAATTGATGTGGTTAAAACATGAATACATGTTGTTAGAACCAAGGAAAACTTGGTTATACCATGATTTATATAATTGAACTATAGTTTAAATTCTATTACATGAAGTCGTGTTATTATGACTTGCACGATCATTCTCTTTTCGATTTTACGTTCATTGTATATACAACAAGTATTCGTGATGTTAGGCTTTATTTATTTTGAATACACATGGTTTTACCAAATTTACAATGTGATTTGCATGAATATGTTTCGGCTCATTTTTCACATAGTTCCACATGTTCAAGGTGTGATGATTTTGATTTCAATTAAACTTGAATTGATGTTGTTACGACTTTCACTATCATTCTGTTTTCGAACTTACTTTTTTTGTATATACAACAAGTATTTGTGATGTTAGGCTTTATTTTGTTTGAATACACTAGGTCTTACCAAAGTTAAAATATGATTTGATTGAATATCATTCGGCTCATTTTTTCACGGAGTTCCACATGTTCTAGGTTTCATAATTTTGATTTCAATTAGTCATGAATTGATGTTGTTAAAACATGTATACATGTTGTTAGAACCAAGAAAAACTTGGTTATTCCATGATTTATGTAATTAAATTCTAGATGAAAAGGCTATGACATGAAGTCGTGTTGTTATGACTTTCACGATCATTCCATTTCGAACATACTTTTTTTGTAAATACAACAAGTATTCGTGATGTTAGGCTTTATTTAGTTTGAATACACTTGGTTTTACCATATTTACAATGTGATTTGCATGAATATCATTTGACTTATTTTTCACATAGTTCCACATATTATAGGTGTTATGATTTCAATTTCAATTATACTTCAATTGATGTTGTTGAAAAATGAATACACGTTGTTAGAACCACCAATAACTTGGTTATACCATGATTTAAGTGATTAAACTATAGTTTAAATTGAAAGACATGATGTCGTGTTATTATGACTTGCACGATCATTATGTTTTCGAACTTACTTTTTTTTTATATACAACAAGTAATCGTGATGTTATGTTTTATTTAGTTTGAATACACTTGGTTTTACAAAATTTACAATGTGATATGCATGAATATCATTCGGCACATTTTTCACATAGTTCCACATGTTCTAGGTGTGATAATTTGATTTCAAGTAAAGTAGAATTGATGTTGTTAATAGATGAATACATGTTGTTAGAAACAAGAATAACTTGGTTATACCATGATTTATGTGATTAAACTACAGTATAAATTCTATGACATGTTGTCGTGTTATTATGACTTGCACGATCATTCTGTTTTCGAACTTACGTTTTTTGTATTTACAACAAGTATTCGTGATGTTAGGCTTTATTTAGTTTGAATACACTTGGTTTTATAAAATTTACAATGTGATTTGTATGAATTTCATTCAACTCATTTTTCACATAGTTACACATGTTCAAGGTGTGATGATTTTCATTTCAATTAAACTTGAATTGATGTTGTTAAAACATGAATACATGATGTTAGAATCAAGAATAACTTGGTTATAGCCGGATTTATGTGATTAAACTCTAGATTAAATGCTATGACATGAAGTCGTGTTATTATTACGTGCACGATCATTCCGTTTTCGAACTTACTTTTTTTGTATATACAACAAGTATTCGTGATGTTAGGCTTTATTTAGTTTAAATACACTTGGGTTTATCAATTTTGCAATGTGATTTGCATGAATATCATTCGGCTCATTTCTCAAATAGTTCCACATGTTCTAGGTGTGATAAATTTGAATTCAAGTAAACTAGAATTGATGTTGTTAAAATATGAATACATGTTAGAAACAAGATTAACATGGTTATTCCATGATTTATGTGATTAAACTCTAGTTTAAATGCTATGACATGAAGTCGTGTTGTTATGACTTGCACGATCATTCAGTTTTCGAACTTACTTTTTTTGTATATACAACAAGTATTTGTGATGTTAGGCTTTATTTAGTTTGAATACACTTGGTTTTACCAAATTTAAGATATGATTTGAATGAATATCATTCGGCTCATTTTTCACGTAGTTCCAAATGTTCTAGGTTTCATAATTTTGATATCAATTAGTCATGAATTGATGTTGTTAAAACATGTATACATGTTGTTAGAACCAAGAAAAACTTGGTTATACTATGATTTATGTAATTAAATTCAAGATGAAAAGGCTATGACAAGAAGTCGTGTTGTTATGACTTTCACTATCATTCCGTTTTCGAACATACTTTTATTGTATATACAACAAGTATTCGTGATGTTATGCTTTATTTAGTTTGAATACACTTGATTTTACCATATTTACAATGTGATTTGCATGAATATCATTCAACTTATTTTTCACATAGTTCTACATATTCTAGTTGTGATGATTTCAATTTCAATTTAACTTCAATTGATGTTGTTAAAAACTGAATACATGTTGTTAGAACCACCAATAACTTGTTTATACCATGATTTAAGTGATTAAACTATAGTTTAAATTGAATGACACGATGTCGTGTTATTATGACTTGCACGATCATTCTGTTTTCAAACTTACATTTTTTATATATACAACAAGTATTCGTGATGTTATTCTTTATTTAGTTTGAATACACTTTGTTGTACAAAATTTACAATGTGATTTGCATGAATATTATTCGGCTCATTATTCACATAGTTCCACATGTTCAAGGTGTGATGATTTTCATTTCAATTAAAGTAGAATTGATGTTGTTAAAACATGAATACATGTTGAAAGAACCAAGAATAACTTGATTATACCATGATATATGTGATTAAACCATAGTTTAAATTCTATGACATGTAGTCGTGCTATTATGACTTGAACGATCATTCTGTTTTCGAACTTACGTTTTTTGTGTATACAAAAATTATTCGTGATGTTAGGCTTTATTTAGTTTGAATACAATTGGTTTTAATAAATTTACAATGTGATTTGCCTGAATATTTTTCAGCTCATTTTTCACATAGTTCCACATGTTCAACGTGTGATGATTTTGATTTCAATTATACTTTAATTGATGTTGTTAAAACAAGAATATATGTTGTTAGAATTAAGAATAACTTGGTTATACCATGATTTATGTGATTAAACTCTAGATTAAATGCTATGACATGAAGTCGTGTTATTATGACGTGCACGATCATTCCGTTTTCGAACTTACTTTTTTTGTATATGCAACAAGTATTCGTGATGTTAAGCAGTATTTAGTTTGAATACACTTGGGTTTACCAAATTTACAATGCTATTTGCATAAATATCATTCGTCTCATTTTTCACATAGTACCACATGTTCTAGGTGTGATAATTTTGATTTCAAGTAAACTAGAATTGATGTTGTTAAAATATTAATACGTGTTGTTAGAAACAAGAATATCTTGGTAATTCCATGATTTATGTAATTAAACTCTAGTTTAAATGCTATGACATGAAGTCGTGTTGTTATGAAATGCACGATCATTCTGTTTTCGAACATACTTTTTTTGTGTATACAACAAGTATTTGTGATGTTAGGCTTTATTTAGTTTGAATACACTTGGTTTTACCAAATTTAATATATGATTTGAATGAATATCATTCGACTCATTTTTCACGTAGTTCCACATGTTCTAGGTTTCATAATTTTGATTTCAATTAGTCTTGAGTTGATGTTGTTAAAACATGTAGACATGTTGTTAGAACCTAGAAATACTGGGTTATTCCATGATTTATGTGATTAAATTCTAGATGAAAATGCTATGATATGATGTCGTGTTGTTATGACTTTCACGATCATTCCGTTTTCGAACATACTTTTTTTGTATATACAACAAGTATTGTGATGTTTGGCTTTATTTAGTTTGAATACACTTGGTTTTACAATATTTACAATGTGATTTGCTTGAAAATCATTCGACTTATTTTTCACATAGTACCACATATTCTAGTTGTGATGATTTCAATTACAATTAAACTTCAATTGATATTGTTAAAAAATGAATACATGTTGTTAGAACCACCAATAACTTGGTAATACCATAATTTAAGTGATTAAACTATAGTTTAAATTGATTGACATGATGTCGTGTTATTATGACTTGCACGATCATTCTGTTTTCGAACTTACTTTTTTTTTATATACAACAAGTATTCGTGATGTTATGCTTTATTTAGTTTGAATACACTTGGTTTTACAAAATTTACAATATGATTTGCATGAATCTTTTTCGGCTCATTTTCATATAGTTCCACATGTTCTAGGTGTTATGATTTTGATTTCAATTAAAATTTAATTGATGTTGTTAAACCATGAATACATGCTGTTAGAACCAAGAATAACTTGGCTATACAATGATTTATGTGATTAAACTCTAGTTTAATTTATATGACATGAAGTAGTGTTATTATAACTTGCGCGATCATTCTATTTCGAACTTACATTTTTTGTATTTACAACAAGTATTCGTGATGTTAGGCTTTATTTAGTTTGAATACACTTGGTTTTACCATATTTACAATGTGATTTGTATATATATCATTCAACTCATTTTTCACATAGTTCCACATGTTCAAGGTGTGATGATTTTGATTTCAATTGAACTTGAAATTATGTTGTTAAAACATGAATACATGTGGTTAGAACCAAGGAAAACTTGGTTATTCCATGATTTATATAATTGAACTATAGTTTAAATTCTATTACATGAAGTCTTGTTATTATGACTTACACGACCATTCTCTTTTCGAACTTACGTTTTTTGTATATACAACAAGTATTTGTGATGTTAGGCTTTATTTATTTTGAATACACATGGTTTTACCAAATTTACAATGTGATTTGCATGAATATTTTTCGGTTCATTTTTCACATAGTTCCACATGTTCAAGGTGTGATGATTTTTATTTCAATTAAACTTAAATTGATGTTGTTAAAACATGAATACATGTTCTTAGAATCAAGAATAACTTGGTCATACCATGATTTATGTGATTAAACTCTAAATTAAATGCTATGACATGAAGTCGTGTTATTATGACGTGCACGATCCTTCCGTTTTCGAACTTACTTTTTTTGTACATACAACAAGTATTCGTGATGATAGGCTTTATTTAGTTTGAATACACTTGTTTTTACCAAATTTACAATGTGATTTGCATTAATATCATTCGGCTCATTTTTCACATAGTTCCACATATTCTAGGTGTGATGATTTCAATTTCAATTAAACTTCAATTGATGTTGTTAAAAAATGAATACATGGTGTTAGAACCACCAATAACTTGGTAATACCATGATTTAAGTGATTAAACTATAGTTTAAATTGAATGACATGATGACGTGTTATTATGACTTGTACGATCATTCCGTTTTCGAACTTACTTTTTTTTATATACAACAAGTATTCGTGATGTTATGCTTTATTTAGTTTGAATACACTTGGTTTTACCAAATTTACAATGTGATTTGCATGAATATTTTTCTGCTCATTTGTCACATAGTTCCAAATGTTCAAAGTGTGATGATTTTGATTTCAATTATACTTGAATTGATGTTGTTAAAACATGAATATATGTTGTTATACCATGATTTATGTGATTCAACTCTAGATTAAACGTTATGACATGAAGTCGTGCTATTATGACGTGCACGATCATTCCGTTTTCGAACAAAATTTTTTGGTATATACAACAATATTCGTGATGTTAGACTTTATTTAGTTGAATACACTTGGGTTTTCCAGATTTACAATGTGATTTTCATTAACATCATTAGGCTCATTTTACACATAGTTCCACATGTTCTAGGTGTGATGATATTGATTTGAATAAAACTTGATTTGATGTTTTTAAAACATGAATACATGTTGTTAGTACCAAGAAAAACTTGGTTATACTATTATTTAAGTGATTAAACTATAGTTTTAGAGTTATGACATAAAGTCGTGATGTCACGACTTGCACGAGCATTCCGTTTTCGAACTGACGTTTTTGTATATAAAATAAGTATTCGTGATGTTAGGCTTTATTTAGTTTGAATACACTTGGTTTTACCAAATTTAAAATTTAATTTGAATGAATATCATTCGACTCATTTTTCACATAGTTCCACATGCTCTAGATGAAATAATTTTGATTTCCATTAATCTTGAATTGATGTTGTTAAAACATGTATACATGTTGTTAGAACTAAGAATAACTTGGTTATACCATGATTTAGTTATAAAATTCTAGTTTAAATGCTATGACATGAAGTCGTGTTGTGTTGACTTGCACGATAATTCCGTTTTCGAACATACTTTTTTTGTATATACAACAAGTATTCGTGATGTTAGGCATTATTTAGTTTGAATACACTTGGGTTTACCAAATTTACAATGTGATTTGCATGAATATCATTCGACTCATTTTTCACATAGTTCTACATGATCTAGGTGTGAAGATTTTGATTTCAATTAAACATGATTTGATGTTGTTAAAACATGAATACATGTTGTTAAAACATGAATACATGTTGTTAGAAGCAAGAATAACTAGGTTATACAATGATATATGTGATTAAACTCTAGTTAAGTTTCTATGACATGATGTAGTGTTCTTATGACTTGCACGATCATTCTGTTTTTGAACTTACTTTTTTTGTATTTACAACATGTATTCGAGATGTTAGCCTTGCTTTAGTTTGAATGCCCTTGGTTTTACATAATTTACATTGTGATTTGCATGAATATCATTCGGCTCATTTTTCACATAGTTCCACATGTTCTAGATGTGATAATTTTGATTTCAATTAAACTTTAATTGATGTTGTTAAAGCATGAATACATGTTGTTAGAACCAAGAATAACTTGGTTATACCCTGATTTATGTGATTAAACTATAGTTTAAATTCTATGACATGAAGTCGTGTTATTATGACTTGCACGATCATTCAGTTTTCGAACTTACTTTAATTGTATATATACAATATGTATTCACGATGTTATGCTTTATTTAGTTTGAATGCACTTGGTTTACCAAATTTAGAATGTGATTTGCATGAATGTCATTCGGATCATTTTTCACATAGTTCCACATGTTCTAAGTGTGATGATTTCGATTTCAATTAAACTTTATTTGATGTTGTTAAAACATCAATACATGTTGTTAGATCCAAGAATATCTTGGTTATACCATAATTTATGTGATTAAACTATAGTTTAAATTCTATGACATGAAGTAGTGTTATTATGACTTGCACGATAATTCTGTTTTCGAACTTATTTTTTTTGTATTTACAACAAGTATTCGTGATGTTAGTCTTTATTTAGTTTGAATACACTTGGTTTTTACAAATTTAAAATTTGATTTGAATGAATATTGTTGTGGTTCGAAAACCGGGGGTGTCAACAGTCGACCGGTTCGTTGCAAGACGAACTTGGTTATTATTTGTTTGTTGTGTGGAGAATGATTATGAATCAAATGTGAAAAGACGCAAGGATTTTAAAGTGGAAAACCTCGAAGATGAGGAAAAAACCACTTGACTAATGGCTAATTTAATGATCATACAAGACATGTTTGTTCTTTAGACAACAAAGAGAAAGAGGAGAATCGAAAATAAATCGAGAGCAACTCCTAAATGCGAAAGCTCTCGAGAAAAACGGAGGAAGATCATTTTCTCACACTCTAAGTGTCATTTTTATACTCCCACTGTACTGTGTACAGTAGGGTGTCGTTTTGTGACTGTCCTTTGCTGCTAGGTCGGCTAATGTCAGGCGGAGCAGCCGCCGGAAACGGCCTCACACAGCTGCATGGCGCTAGACCTTTCGTCGTTACTAGCCGGCTACTCTCTGGCCATTGGTGGCTCGTACGCCTTGGCCGGACCACGCTTCTGACCGGGCTGTCGAGGGTTGTCGTTGCATGTGTTGAGTGAGAATGGCACAGGATCAATCGGACCGGCGCGTGCGAGATGCTTGGCCCTATACATCTGGACCGATCGCCATAGATGATCGATCGAGGCACAGGATCTGAATGAGCCATTCACTCACGTAGGCTGGCTTTGGGCCTCCTAGTTCGGCTTACGTTGTTTGGGCTTCTCGGCCAAGCTTGGCCCTGACGCTGTCTGGGGTTCCGGGTTTCGGAGATCTCATCACTAGCCCCTCGGACTCTGTCACCACCGCGGTGGTGACCAGGGTTCGATCAACCGATCGAGATCTTTTGTGCATAAGTGCCCGATCGCAACGACGGAAACCTGTACCCGAACTGGTTGTAACGGCGTCCTTGGTAACCTATCCTGCACTTAGAAATTTCATGATGTAGGTTTTCAAATTTGAAATCAGTAACTGTTGAGGGTAGGAGCGTAATTCCAGGCTTTGCATTAGCTAACGCCTTTCCATATTCCAAAGGGGGGGCAGACTGTCAAACTGTAGCCGCCTGCAGAGATGACGTGTCACCCTGTGATTGAGCAGTACGTGATATAATAGTCAGAATTTTCGCTTTGTGTAGCCATTATCACACTTTGCGACAGACTGCTCAACTTTGGAATCCTCCGGCGATTTCGCTCAACCGTTGCTCACCTTCAAATCTTCTTCAAACATTAAGGTAATCATCAATGGCACCTCGTAGGTCTAGGTACCCTAATATCGCTACCATGGACCTTGAAGCATTTCGGGTCAAGTTTTCTATTCCAGCCCAATATCCCATCTGGAGGGGGAAGGAAGACGTTCCGTTCTTCCTTCCCGCTGAGATGAACGTTCCGGCTAGCGCTATACCCGTTTGCTATGAGTCCTTTAGATCAGGCTTGCGATTTCCCCTTCATCCTTTCGTCGCGGCCGTTCTTCGGGAGATTCACTGCCCGAATTTTGCTCTTTTTCCGGGAAGTTATGTATATATTACCGCTTTTATTTAATATTGTCATAAACAGAGTGTGGAGCCAACCCTTAGGCATTTTTTCAACCTGTTCCTGGTGGGATCCCGTAGGGGCAGAAGGTTGTTAGGAGGTCGCAAGCTATATTATATACCTAGCCGAACGAAGGAGTGTACTATCGTGGACAAGGAAGATTCCCTACATGAATGGGAATCTTGCTATGTCTGGATAGACATCCCGAGGAAGGACTTGCTGAAAGTTACCTTCCTAACCACACACCCAAACATCGGGAAGTTGGACCGAAGCCGGTTCAACCCATCCCACCCTGATATTGCCAACACCTTGGCAATGCTTCCTCCTCCCGAATGGCATCTGAAAAGAATTGATATCCTTCGGGAGAAGAAGCTATTAGAGATCGGGGTAGCAGGAAGAAAGGGAGCCCCTGCCCCGAAGGGTATCTTCTCAAGTTCTGACTCCTCTGAGTCAGAAGGGTCGGGTACGACTTTTCTTGCTTTAATTCATATTTCATGATCCTCATTATTTTCCTTTTGCAGATTCCACTGAAACAATGTCTGGGAACCGACTTGCTGCGGTGGCTGCTGCTTCAAAAGCCAAGAAGGAGGCCCAGCTGCAATCGTCAAAACCGAAGCCCAGCGCAGCAGTTGGGCCCTCATGATCATCGGGGAGTTCCAGCAGCCACAGGCGAGAACCCCGATCAATGGATGAGGTGGATGAGGTTATCTCTAAGAAGATACGCTCATTAGGCCTTCCTGCCATGTACAGAATCGGGAATAATTCCCTTCTGGATCTTAACGTCGTGCGGTTATTGCTGCAGGGGTCAATGCGGGTGGAAGCTGTTCGCCCCTCGTCCAGTTTAGGAGATAGGGCGCAGAGGCCTTCAGTCTCTACGTCAACAAGCAAGCGGGGCCCCGAAGAGGAAACCCCGAAGCAATATAAGAGGCTGCGGTCAACTGTGAGCAGGCCCGCAGCCACGATCCTGACGAAGGGGGTCACAATCGGGGAAAAGGCAGCCCCGTCCTCGTCTAACCCCGTGGCAATTCGCGGGGCTATCCAGGAGATGGTAGTCTCCGTTTTCAAGGCCCGGGGACCGAAAAGAGACCCCCCTTCATGGAAGGATGCCGCCCTCGAAGAATACCGCCTCCTGGGGAAGAAAAACCTGCTCGGTATTGATGGCGCGCTGCCCGGCTTGGTGTCAGCATATCTGGAGTCCCAAGTTGTGGTAAGTTATTTTCAACCCATGCTGGCCCGATCGGGCATATGTTCTTAATCCAATTTGGCTCTTGCAGGCAAATAGAAGGGCCTTAGACCTCGCTTCCGCCGTCCAGCTCAGCCGAAGCATCTCCTCGGCATCTGAGGAGCTGGAAAGTCAACTTGCCTTAGCTCAGCAGCAAGTTGAAATCAAACAGAAAGAGCTGGAAGAGGTCCGAGCCGATCGGGACCGTTTGAAGGGAGAGCTGCTTGGAGCGGGCACTGAGCTGTCCTTAGCCGCTTCTAAGGCGGGAGAGGCCCAAGCAGCAGCAAACTCCGCCACGGCCCGAGTTTTAGAGTTGGAGCGTCAGATACAGGAGATATTTACCAAAGCAACAGGCTACTGCTGCAATCCTAGGATGAAAAGAATGCCTTGAAGGAAGAGCGGGAAGCGCTCAAAGAAAGCTTGGTTAGGGTCCAAGGATCGATTGAGGGCGCGGTTCGAGAAGCCCTATTGGGGTTTGCCCGATCGCCCGTGATATTTGCCTTAGCGGCAAACGTCTACGGACCGAATGTCTCCCAATACATGGACAATATGAAGGACCAAATAGTTAGCAAGTTTGGTCTGGATCCCGAAGATGAACGTTGGGAGACGCTTGACCCTTTAACCAAGGATGGAAACTTCCGTGAGATCCCCGAACTAAACGAGCTTCCGTTGGAGAATGATCCCAACTATCCCCTCTTTGACTTGATGGAGAGATCCGTCTACGAGATAGTTGAGGAAAGGGGGAAGAAGGTGGAGGATCTCAAGGCATGGATTGCAGAGAAGTCCGGCGCTGCAGATAAGGAAGAAGGACAAATAGATTAGGATTCAAATTTCCCAGTCCTTTCTTTTCTGCATTTGTAAACTCTGTTTTGAATGAACTTTCGTCCGTTTGCACAACTTGCATTAGTTAACTCTAAGTATAAGGTCTGGGCTTAAGCCAAATATGGACCGAACGGTCTTCACCAATTAACTTTGAATCCTGCTAAGTTTAGTAAGTTAGGGAAACCCAACTATACCAGGAGATCACACTTGAATCCGTCCAATAAAATATCATGATTTTTGCGGCGTTGCCATGGTTCTCCATGAGTCCCATGACAAATTTCAAGCTGAAGCCCCGGTTCTTAAAATATTCCCATGGCGGGCATTGGCTTGCCATTTGACAGGTTAACTCCATCCTGGTTTCTTGCTTATGGACTAAGCGTAATGAAGCAAGGGCTACCTCTAGGTGATGGGTGCCGTTTGAAGCGGGAATTGAGTTCGTAGTGAGTTCTGGGAGTATGCGATTCATTTAAGTACTCAACAAGCGTGGAAGCAACTGACTCGTCAGAGCGGTAACACTACTTGGGAGCCTTATGGATGATCGCTATATCACCAGTCCAAACTCGTACAGAAAATCCAACTCTAAGATCGGTCACTCACTTAGCTAGAAATACTTTGTATTGCATCCATTGTAACTTATTCATGCATAAGAAACGTTTTAAAGTTCAGAGTTACCAAATATGTTAAATGCTTTATATAAAATAACGCCTTAAGTTCATAACATTCCAAGTTCGGGGGATCTCACTTCCATCCCGATTCTCAAGCTTATAAGCCCCAGTGCCCAGGTTCTTCATGACCCGATAGGGCTCTTCCCAATTTCTGTCCAACTTCCCAACATTTCTTTGAACTCTCACATTCCTGAGAACGAGGTTGCCTTATGAGAAATCCCTGGGCACAACTCGTTTGTTATGAGTTCGCTCCATTTTTCTTTGATAAGCACACATGCGCGCATAAATGGCGTTTCTATTCTCTTCAATCATCTCCAAGTCCAAGGATCTTCGCTCATCATTCAAATGTTTGTCATACTGTGTTATCCGAGGTGATCTTATGGCTACCTCCACTGGACTGACCGATTCGGAATCATATACCAAGGAAAATGGAGATTCCTGGGTCGTTGAACGGGGAGTGGTGCGGTAAGCCCATAATACCTAGTAGATGTGATCGGACCACTTTCAACCTGATATTACCCGGGTATATTCTCTTGTATTTATCCTTACCCAGGGGCTCGTCCAACGTGGTTATTGGCATTTTCGGTATTTTCATATTCTTATCGGATGGCATTCTCAAGTGGTATTCTCGCAATTCTAGCTTGCTGGGCCCCATATAAAGTCTCTGCAAGCATTTTGAGATGTTTCGGGTCATTTCGGCCCCGGACCGGGCCAAGGGTATTTTCGTCATTTTTCACCCGGGAGTGCACCGGTCAGGTGCAATGATGTTATGTGGCTGCGTGTTCGCTATCTAAAGGTAAAGGACCAATATACGAAGTTCACGGGAAATTTCTGATCGTATTCCCGACTAATATCTTGTCCGAAGTGATTCCCGAAACTTCGTCCTCAACATGATATTTATTATATTGCAATTTGGAATACTTAATTATTTTTGGGCTTAGTGGAGTAAATAGGCTTATGGGCTCAAGTGAGTGGGTTTTGGGCTGCATTTCTCTATAAATAGGAGCCCCAAGGCATTNCCCCAGTGCCCAGGTTCTTCATGACCCGATAGGGCTCTTCCCAATTTCTGTCCAACTTCCCAACATTTCTTTGAACTCTCACATTCCTGAGAACGAGGTTGCCTTCTGAGAAATCCCTGGGCACAACTCGTTTGTTATGAGTTCGCTCCATTTTTCTTTGATAAGCACACTTGCGCGCATAAATGGCGTTTCTATTATCTTCAATCATCTCCAAGTCCAAGGATCTTCGCTCATCATTCAAATGTTTGTCATACTGGGTTATCCGAGGTGATCTTATGGCTACCTCCACTGGACTGACCGATTCGGAATCATATACCAAGGAAAATGGAGATTCCTGGGTCGTTGAACGGGGAGTGGTGCGGTAAGCCCATAATACCTCGTAGATGTGATCGGACCACTTTCAACCCAAATCATGCAACTTAGTTTTCAATCCCTTCAGGATAACTTTGTTGGAGACCTCCGTTAATCCGTTGGTCTAGGGATGAGCTACCGATGAGAAGTGTTGAGCGATACCCAATTTGACGCAACGATCACGAACGGCTTTTCCGCAGAATTGAAGTCCATTATCAGATACAAAAGCTCGAGGTACTCCAAAGCAGCATATTGTAACGACCCGAATTTGGGCCTAGCTGTTTTGTTAAAACGTGCTAAATAAAATGAAAACATTCGAATGTAAACTTAAAACGTAGTTCGAAAACATCAGAGTTCGACATCATAATTTAGAGTGTTCTCCAAAGGACCGGACTCTATCACCGGACAACCGACGACCTCCGTCCCATGCCCCTCTCATACCTCGTCCGCGTCACCAACAAAATCTGTAAAGCGGTCACAATCTATTAAAGGAAACTTCATACACGCTACACATTATCTTTTCATTTCTTAATTACACCTTACACGCACACGTGAATCATTCTTTTTAACCGTTTTCTTATTTCCCTCTTCTTTTACCCTTATCATTCCCATCATACTTTAACTTTACTGTTGCCGAGAGTAACATGCTCGGTGCATGTCCCGCCCAAGCCACCCGTTAGCTGTTGGATGACTCGACGGACCATATGCTTCCTTTCCCCGGGTGGGTACTTAGGCGCTACACCTTTTTCCACCCGGATCCATTCTGCCCTTTTCGTACGTATCTTATCCTCTTTGGAATTTATCGTTCCCTTCATCAGGCATGCCCATCCATTGGCGAATCGTGTGCTTGGCACGATGCGGGGTTCGGTCGGACGGTCCATCCTTCCTCACCCCGAGTCTTATTACCATTTATCTCGTTCATTCGTGTCTTTTCTTTCTTCTTTATTAACCCAATCCCGTTCCCTAAGCCTGAACCTTCCCTTACTATATTGTGTTCACTCCGCTTACTTGTTGTTTTCGCTTGTTACGATCTCTGGTGCTTCCCTTCAATCCGTAACATATTTTAGTACTTCATTTTTTTGACGTTATTATCTTATTGTTGACTGTTTGGTTACCGTAGACCCTTCATATCTTTCTCCTTCACGATCCGACGTCGAAATGCGACGAAAACACCCTAATTGTATATTTCCGCGATAAAACACTATGTTCCTGACATCCGTGATAAAACTACTCTATTTCTGAAATCCGCGACAAAACAACACATGGTTCAGTTTTCGCGATAATTTATCAAGCTCTGAAAATCCGCGACAATTTTCCTCTTTCGAAGAATCCGCGACAATTTTCAACATGAAATTTTCCGCGATAATTTTCCACGTGAAACATTTCCGCGACAAAGTTGCTTACCAAAATTTCCGCGACAATTTGCACTGATCATGAAATTTCGGCGATAATTTGATGCTTTGGCGTTTTTCGTATGTTTTTGCGGTTTAGTGATAAATGACTTGGTTTTTAGGCCTTCTAACCCCTATTTATAGATGTTTTAACTTCCCTAATTCACATTTTGACCCCTTTTTCTTTTTATTTTTACCCCTCCTTTATCTCATGCTTTACATTTAAATATTTTCGTTTCTTTTTATCGTTCTTTCGTTCCCGTATCCCTCGTTATTTCTCCTCTAGACTTTATCACCATATTCCCTGCTATCATCCTGACATACCTTTTTCCTGGCTATTACATCATTCCCCACATATTTTGAGTTTCATCCCGAAACTCGTGCGTACCAATATTCCATCAATTCCGGCGCTCTCTGTCTAATCTCTCGTTCTGTTTCCCATGTAGCTTCCCTCTGTCCTTGATTGGACCATTGTACTTTCACCATGGGGATTTGTTTGTTTCTGAGTCTTCTTTCCTCCCTGCCTAGGATCTTTACTGGAACTTCCTAGTACGTCAGTTCCGGGGTTATCTCTATGGGTTCCCCCACACATTTTTGAATTCCTTCAGTCACCCTCCTCCTCAGTTGGGATACATGGAACACGTTGTGTATCCCCCCCATTGCCTCCGAAGCTTCAGCTGATATGCTAGGTTTCCGATCGTTTGTTCCACCTCATATGGTCCGATATACCGAGGACTCAGCTTCCCTGTCCTTGTGGTCCTTAGCACCCCCTTCATCGGTGATACCTTTAGGTAGGCGAGATCCCCAACCTTTAACTCTAAGGGTCTCCTTTTTGTGTCTGCCCAACTTTTGTATCGGTCCTGTGCCGCCTTAATGTTCTTTCGTACCACAGCCACCTTTTCAATGGTGACTTCCACCAATTCCGTCCCCGTGGTCGTTCTTTCTCCCACCTCATCCCATCATAGCGGTGTACGACACTTCCTCCCGTACAATGCCTCATATGGGGCCATGCCAATGCTGCTCTAAAAGCTATTATTGTACGCAAATTCAACTAGCGGTAGGAAATCCTCCCAACCTCCCTTAAACTCCAACACACATGCCCGTAACATATCCTCCATAATTTGGTTGGTTCTCTCGGTCTGACCATCCGTCTGCGGGTGATAGGTTGTGCTCATGCATAACTGAGTTCCGAGCGATTTCTGTAAACTTTGCCAAAATCTAGTCGTGAATCTCGGGTCTCTGTCTGAAACGATGTTTAGTGGAACTCCATGTAATTTGACTATGTTATCCACGTATATTCTGGCTAGCCTGTCCACTCCGTACGTTGTCTTGACTGCTAAGAAGTGAGCCGCCTTCGTAAGACGGTCCACCACCACCCATATCGCGTCGTTCTTCCGTGGGCTCTTGGGTAGTCCTACCACAAAGTCCATGCCGATGCTATCCCATTTCCACTCTGGATCTCCAAGGGTTGTAGCTCGCCTCCCGGGCGTTGGTGTTCGGCCTTAACTCGTTGGCAGTTTTCGCATTTGGCCACAAAGTTTGCAATCTCGCTTTTCATTCCATTCCACCACCAGTGTGTCTTTAGGTCCCGATACATCTTAGTACTTCCTGGGTGAACTGAGAAAGCTTAACTGTGTGCTTCTGCCATTATCTTCTTCCTTAGCTCTGGCCTGTTTGGTACCCATACACGTTCATTCATTCGGATTAGCCCATCGCCTCCTTTGCTTATTTCTGATTTATCGGTTCTGTTTCCCTCCTTTCGCGTTACGGGTTTCTCGTGGTATGATATCTGTGCTTCTAGTACCTCCTCCAGTATCCCTGGCTTCGCGGTAACCGTCCCTAACATGACTGTGGTCGACTCTACCACTTCCAGTTGTAGGTTCTCCATTTCCCTTACCAACGTGTTGGCTAGCACGCCATGAGTCTTTCTGCTCAGTGCATCGACTACCTGGTTTGCCTTTCCGGGGTGGTACTGAATGTCCAGATCGTAATCTTTTATCAGTTCCAACCATCTCAGTTGTCTCATGTTAAGCTCCCTCTGAGTGAATAGGTACTTCAAACTCTTGTGGTCGGTGAATATCTCACACGTCACACCGTACAGGTAATGTCTCCAAATCTTGAGTGCGAATACCACTGCGGCTAATTCTAAATCGTGTGTCGGATAGTTCAACTCGTGTATCTTCAATTGACGGGATGTATATGCTATAACTTTCCTTCCTTGCATCAGTACACACCCGAGTCCTTCCTTCGATGCGTCGCTGTATACCGTGAAGTCCTGTCCTGGTGTGGGTAATACTAGTATTGGTGTAGATGTCAATTTCGTTTTGAGACATTCGAAACTCTCTTCACATTTCTCATCCCACGTATACCTCGTTTCCTTTTGGGTCAGATTTGTCAACGGTTTAGCAATCTTTGCGAACCCCTCGATGAACTTCCGATAATACCCGGCCAATCCTAAGAAGCTCCTTACTTCCCGACTATGCAAAACTTAAGCTGCTGGACCGATCAAGGAAACGGTCCCAAAATATCAATCCCCCATCTATCAAACGGACAAGGAAGTGGGGTCATCGACAACGATGCCCCTGGCAATTGGGGAACTGGAGAATGGTGTTGACAAGCAGCGCAGCATCTTATGTACTTCTTAGCATCTTCAAGGAGCGTTGGCCAGAAATAACCGGCTCTAACGACACGATGATATAGCGATCGGGCCCTAGAATGTATCCCGCACATCCCCTCATGAACATAAATCATGACGGCCTCAGCCTCCAAAGGGGATAAGCAACGCAGGAGCGGTCCCTCAACCACCAACTTAGAGTCCGAGAACATTCGCACTTTAGCAACTCCCATCTTTTGAGCTAAGGTCATCCCCGACAAACCGCCTCGTATTCCACCATGTTATTCGTTCCAGAAAACAAGAACTTGACCGCGGAATGGATAACATCGCCTTGATGTGTAGTAAGGGTGATGCCCGCTCCCTTTCCCCCGAAGGTTGATCCATCAACATAATTGACCCACCGGTTGTCCTCTTGGTTCAGAAATATCAGAGATTGGGTCATTTCGACCACGAAATCCGCGAGGATTTGAGCTTTGATCGCCCTTCGGGGAACGAATTCCAGATACATGGAGCTGATCTTGATCTTCCACTTGGCCAACCTCTCATTAGAATCCGCCTGAAAGGCTGATCAGTATACACATAAACCTTGCGGCCTTCGAAATAGTGTTTAAGCTTTGATATAACCTTCTGCAGGGCCAACATGTATTTTTCCAAGGTTGTGTATCTGGTTTCGGCTGGTACCAGGGAATGGCTAACGTAGTAAACGGGCCGATGAATATCATCCCCAATGGTCACCAGGGCTGCGCTGACTGCAGCTTCTGACACGGCCAAATACAACCCCAAGGGTTCATGGCACGTCGGGCTCACCATGACAGGAGCAGTGCTCAAATAAGTCTTCAAGTCGGAAAATGACCTATCGCACTCCTCGGTCCAGCCAAGATGGCTAGCTTTTCTCAATGTCCTGAAAAAGGGTAGAGCCCGGTCAGTGCATCTAGAAATAAACCTGCTCAATGCCGCCAATCGGCCAGTCAGCCTTTGGAATTCTCGCTTGTTTCTTGGAGGCTGCATATCAATAATAGTCTGGACTTTCTTCGGATTGACCTCGATGCCTTTCTCAGAAACGTAATATCCAAGGAATTTTCCACTTCGAATCCCGAAGCAACACTTGTTTGGATTTAGTTTGAGTTTATATTTACGACATACTTCGAAATAGCGAGACAAGTAAGGAATATGATCTTCATCATTCATGGACTTGAAAATCATATCATCAACATACACTTCCATAATATGGCCTATGAACTCCCTAAAGATCTTGTTGACCAGCCATTGGAATGTTGCTCCGGCGTTCTTTAAGCCAAAAGGCATAACTTCGTAGCAGTAAACGCCGTTGATATTACCCGGGTATATTCTCTTGTATTTATCCTTACCCGGGGGCTCGTCCGACGTGGTTATATTGTATTTTCGGTATTTTTATATTTTATCGCAAGGCATTCTCAGGTGGTATTCTCACAATTCTGGCTCGGTGGGCCCCATTTAAAGCTTCTGTAAGTGTTTTGAGATGTTTTGGGCTATTTCAGCCCAGGACGGGGCCAGGGGTATTTTCGTAATTTGCCACCCGGGAGCACATCGGCGGGGTGCAATGGTGTTATGTGGCTACCTATTCACTGTTTGGAGGCATAGAACTGATATACGAGCTTTTCCGGTATTTTCTAATCTTATTTCCGACTAATATCTTGACAGGGATTGGTTCCCAAAACTTCGGGATCAGTATGGCATTTATTATATTATAATTGGAGGATATTTAAATATTTTGGGCTAAGTGAAGTAAATTAGGCTTATGGGCTCAAATAAGTGAAGTTGGACTGGATTTCTCTATAAATACAAGGTCCGGTGCATTTGGACGGGTTCATAAAATTATCACACTTCCCAAGGCAAGACTTCACCTTTCTGTGCTGTAGATTTGCGACTTATCGCACGTAATCGCGACTTATTGCACGTAACCGCGACTTATCGACTCTACAATCGCGACTTATTGACTCTGCACTATTCTAG
Organism: Utricularia reniformis; assembly: GCA_009725065.1. Lineage (NCBI taxonomy): Eukaryota > Viridiplantae > Streptophyta > Magnoliopsida > Lamiales > Lentibulariaceae > Utricularia > Utricularia reniformis. The sequence continues at coordinate 147,594 of RWGZ01000968.1, forward strand.
TCGCGACTTATTGATTCTGCACTATTCCAGTCGCGACTTGTTGCTAGAACAGTTTTTCCTGCGGGTTGTTTCCCATAACTCGTGGCTGCCAGCCTTTTGAGCCCGACTGAGTGTTTTCGTTCGTTTTTCGAGCTGTTTTTGCCCGTGTTATTATTATCGCCTCATTGTACTTGTATCCTTTGATTATTATAGTGGAAACCAAGGTAAAGATTCGCTCTCCCGAGGACGTAAGCCCACACATTGTGGGCCCAACCTCGTATATCGCTCGTGTCCTCACAATAATTTAATTTCGAGTAATTAAAAATTGACTGATCTAAAAGCAAACGCTTAAAAACATTTTTAGACTAGATCAGTTTGGCGCCGTCCGTGGGGACCCGTGATTCTTATCCCATTGAGAGCTTTATTGCTGAGTTTGGACTTCTATTATCATGATTACTCGGAATTCCAATGAAGATATTTTTGATGAAGAAATTGAGGCGGATCCTATTCCTCAAGTTAATGATGATTTTGTTGCATTACCGAGGGCTCGAACGTCAGTTCTGGAGGAGCCCCTGCTCAAAATGTAACTATTCGGCCCTCCCGGAGCGGGTTTTCATCCGGAAGGGCACCAAGTTTTATCCTCGATCACGCGAATGTTTATCTAAGTGTTATGAATTCGCATGAATTGGCCGAGTTGCGGTCCGTAATAATGCCCACCTTTCGCCACATGCACGCTCTAGATCTGCGGATCAGACAGAAACAGATGAGATTTGGAAGAGTGAAGGCGTACTTTAATCGCTCAATTAGAGCAAGTTGAGACTCGAAAGAGAGCCCGAAGGAACAATGTTACCCCGGAACCTGTTAATGATGTGTCCTCAGAGGAAGATATTGATCGTGTTCCGGAGCCGCGAGCAACCTGACTCTGGGCCAGGTTGGATCAGTGGGAAGTTGGATCAGAACGAGGCTAGGATGAACCAATTGGAGGCCAACCTGACTCTGGGCCAGGGAGACGAGTGTACGGGGAGCATACCCGGGATACTCATCAGACCTCAGCTTACGAGGGAGATTATTTTGAGAATGAGAGGGCTAATGAGCCCATCGGTAATCGAGGAAAGGCGTTACCATCTTTGGAAGTTTTGCAAAGTCCGTGGAACACTTCAAATGCCTTATCTCCTTTTTCCACGGCGATTATCGGAGCCACTCGCTCTGAGTTTATTGAAATGCCTAAGGATCTNGAAGTGACTATTTTATCAGAAAGAGTTATCGCTTATGACGAGGTGTTGAACGAGGATATGAGAAAGTTGGACCTTCACTGTATTGATGATATCCGTGATAGAGCCGCGATACGAATGGAGGTATGTAAAAGGCGGATGGCTAAAAAGCACGACAAAGGCGTCCGACATATGTTGTTAAAAGTTGGAGACTTGATTCTTAAGAAAGTGGAAGTCTCGAAGCATGTTGGGAAGTTGGATCGAAAGTGGGAAGGACCGTACAGAGTAACGGCCGTAGTGAAGGAAGGAACGTACAAAATCGCAAATATGAGGGGGGAGGAGCTGCCACGGACTTGGCATATTTGCAATTTGCGCAAGCATTATGTATAGACGTGACTCATCGATCCTTTTGAAAATAAAAATTTCCCCTCTTTTTTATGGTCATATTCTAATTTTTAAGTATCTTTTTTGACGACATGAATTCAATCGACTAGCAGACTGGTAAGGTAGGAGTAGGTCCATTGCGTTTTAGTACTAAGGAGGATGGAATAAATTGAATAAGTTAGATTACAAACGCAATGTACCACCTGTTTTATAGTCGATAATTTTCAAACTCGTCAAATTAAATACTGTGTCAAAATATTTTGAATGTGGTGAGTCTTCCTGTCCGCGGCAGAACCGTCTATACATAATGACTGTTGGAATATGTTAAGTGGCCTGTTTGTTGTGATGTATATTTCCGTGGCAAATCAGGGTGCAAGTACATACCTGACTCCTCCATGACACGGAGGTTGGTCCATTTCCGCATGGCACCGTCTTATGGACGGGCCAAATGACACCGTTTTATGAACGGGTCGAGAGTGCGATGGCACCTTCTTATGGACGGGCCGAATGACACCGTTTTATGAATGGGTCAAGAGTACGATGGCACCGTCATATGGACGGGCCAAATGAAACCGTTTTATGAACTGGTCGAGAGTGTGATGGCCCCGGGTGCAAGTATATACCGGTGGCGAGAGTGTGATGGCCCCGAGTGCAAGTATATACCGGTGGCGAGAGTGTGATGGCTCCGGGTGCTTGTATATACCGGCAACGAGTGTGTGACAGCCCCGGGTGCAAGTATATACCGGTGGCGAGTGTGTGATGGCCCCGGGTGCAAGAATATACCGGCGGCGAGTGTGTGATGGCCCCGGGCATAAGCAGACACCGGTGGCGAAGATTTATTTGTAAAGGCAGAGCGGTGGATTCATTTTTGGTATCTACTCATTTTAAATATAGTCGCGACTTGTGGAAGTTTAGTCGCGAGTAGTACAGTACTCGCGAGTTGTTGGCTGTAAGTCTGTTTCAAAGGCAGTCGCGAGTTATCGTAGCGATAAGCACAGTGCTAGCGAGTTACGGTTATCAGTCTGGTCCAAGGAGTCGCAAATTACTGAAGTTAAGTCGCGAGGAGTACAGTGTCGCGTGTTACGGTAATGAAGTAGTCGCGCGATATGGTCGCGATAAGCACAGCAGCTACGATAAGTCGCGAGAGCTAAGGAGTCCGTGCGAGGAAATGAGTTATGAGGGGCGAACAGTGTATTTATAGGGGCGATATCCCAAGTCGAAAATTCCCGAAATTTTCACCTGAACTCAGAATCTGACGTACTTAGTGTCGAAACGATCGTATTGACGAGAGAATTTCAACAATTCTAAGGATTTCTTCGGCGGGACTCCAGAACGATAATCGACTTTCGGGACGAGCTGTTGATGTATGGTTTACGACTCAGAATCTGAATCTGAAAACCAGGGGACTATTGATATTACCCGGGTATATTCTCTTGTATTTATCCTTACCCGGGGGCTCGTCCGACGTGGTTATATTGTATTTTCGGTATTTTTATATTTTATCGCAAGGCATTCTCAGGTGGTATTCTCACAATTCTGGCTCGCTGGGCCCCATTTAAAGCTTCTGTAAGTGTTTTGAGATGTTTTGGGCTATTTCGGCCCCGGACGGGGCCAGGGGTATTTTCATAATTTGCCACTCGGGAGCACATCGGCGTGGTGCAATGGTGTTATGTGGCTGCGTATTCACTGTTTGGAGGCACAGAACTGATATACGAGCTTTTCCGGTATTTTCTAATCGTATTTCCGACTAATATCTTGACCGGGATTGGTTCCCAAAACTTCGGGATCAGTATGGCATTTATTATATTATAATTGTAGGTTATTTAAATATTTTGGGCTAAGCGAAGTAAATTAGGCTTATGGGCTTAAATAAGTGAAGTTGGGCTGGATTTCTCTATAAATACAAGGTCCGTTGCATTTGGACGGGTTCAGAAAATTATCACGCTTCCCAAGGTAAGACTTCGCCTTTCTGTGCTGTAGATTCGCGACTTATCGCACGTAACCGCGACTTATTGCACGTAACCGCGACTTATCGACTCTGCAGTCGCGACTTATTGACTGTGCACTATTCCAGTCGCGACTTATTGACTCTGCACGATTCCAGTAGCGACTTATTGACTCTGCACTATTCCAGTCGCGACTTATTGATTCTGCACTATTCCAGTCGCGACTTGTTGCTGGAACAGTGTTTCCTGTGGGTTGTTGCCCACAACTCGCGGCTGCCAGCCTTTTGAGCCCGACTGAGTGTTTTCGTTCGTTTTTCGAGCTGTTTTTGCCCGTGTTATTATTATCGCCTCATTGTACTTGTATCCTTTGATTATTATAGTGGAAACCAAGGTAGAGCTTCGCTCTCCCGAGGACGTAAGCCCACACATTGTGGGCCCAACCTCGTATATCGCTCGTGTCCTCACAATAATTTAATTTCGAGTAATTAAAAATTGACTGATCTAAAAGAAAACGCTTAAAAACATTTTTAGACTAGATTAGCCGTCTTCTGTCATGAATGATGACTTCTTTTGATCTTCTTTATCAAGGAAGATCTGATGGTACCCGGAGTAAGCGTCCATGGTACTCATCATTGTGATGCCCACCACAGCATCCACCAATCGGTCAATATGCGGCAGTGGGAAAGGGTCCGACTAACAGCTCTTGTTGACGTCGGTAAAATCCACGCACATCCTCCATTTCCCATCTACCTTGGAGACTACCACGGGGTTCGTGACCCACTCAATGTAGTGAATCTCCCTTATGAAGCCCGACCGCAACAACCTGTTCACCTCTACCCTGATGATCTCAATCTTCTCAGGAGAATAGTGTCTCCTCTTTTGCCTTATCGGCTTGGTTCCAGGTTCGGTGTTGATCCGATGCTCACTTTTGGATCGGTCAATTCCCGGAACATCGTCCGGGGTCCAAGCGAGATGTCCACATTGCTTCTCAGCAAGCGTACCAGCTCTTCTTCGAAGGTCGGGGCTTGATGTGCCCCGATGCGAGTAGTCTTGGTTGAATCATCCTCAACCAAGTTGATAAGCTTGAAACCAATGGGTTCCATAGCTTGCCTTAGGTGCGGAGACTCTTCGAGCAAATCCACCCGAGCTCTCTTGATGGGTGCCAAGGTTCGGCACGAGCTCATGTAGCACTGTCGTGCTACTTTCTGGTTCCCCTTAATAGAAACCACTCCATGAGTCGAGGGGAACTTGAGCATCATATGGTACGTAGAAGGGACCGCCTCAAACATACTGAGGCCGGTCCGTCCAATGAAAGCGTTGTAAGCCAGATCGACTTCAACGACTATGAACTCCAGGGTCTCCGATCGGTCCCTGCCTTGTTCTCCTAGTGTGACTTGGAAAAGAATTTTCCCGCACCGGATAACACTTCTCTGGTCGAACGACTAGAGGGTTATATTTGCAATCGGGAGATCATGGGCCGCGCCTCCGAGCATCTCCGCCACTTCACGCTTTATCAAATTGCATGAAGCCCCGGTGTCCACCAGAATCCTATGGACCCGTCGATTGGCGATAATTCCAGTGATCATAAGAGGATCATCACATGGATCGGTGACCCCTTCACGATCGGCTGCGGTAAAAATGATATCTCCCTCAAAGGTTGAGGACCGCTCAGCCGATTCGTACTTTACCAGCGTGACAGATTCGGAGCTCTCGGGAATTCCTCACGCACTGCCCTTTTTCGGTCCCTGACCGACTCATTAATCCTTATTCCGCCGGAGATAACATAAATATCTCCAGCGACCTCTCTCTCCCTGGGCACCTCCTCATTTGGGGGAGCTTGAGTGCCCACTTCGGCAGGTGGGGGAGCTGGTTGCTCCCTCCTGTCTCCTTCATTTCGCGGTGCCCTGCCTCCACGGCCCTGCCATCTCCTCATGCGGCCCTGGCCACGGTTCTCTTGACCGTGCTGGCCTCTATCCTGTTCGGGTTGGGGAGAACTTCGGTCTCCCGCCCGGTCGTTGTAATGTCGCGGCTGACCCCGACTATCTCTACCCCTTGGTCTGTGACGATAGTCACCTTGATGGCCCGCTCGGCAGGAATCAGCTCGCTTGCTCCTCCGATTATCATGATCGGGTTTTTTCTAGTTCATCGCTGCTATTGTCTCTCGCAGTAGCGGGCATTTCAGCGTCGGGCCATCGCGGTTGTGATGAAACTCACAATATACCCGATTGTCCTCCATCTTCGGAGGAGCGATCTTTTCACCCACAGCCGCAACTTCTCGCGGCTGTCTCTTAGGGTAAGATACACTATGGTCACCTGCGGGATCAGAATTCCCGCCAAGCTTTCGATATCCCGCTCCCAGCGCTTCATCCACCTTAATGTACATGTTGATTATCTGAAGGAGCTTCCCCAAGGTTGATGGGGGGCTCTTCACAAGGCTAGACGAAAGGCCACAAGGTCCTAAGACCTGCTGCAAGATATCGATTTTGTTTCGGAGCTCCAACTTGATACCCCGGGCAGTTCGATTGAACTTCTCCATAAAAGAACGGGGACTCATCTTCGCCGGGATACACTTCATGTCATATAGTTCATGCCTGCTACGAGGCGGTCCTACATTTAGAGCGAACTGCTCCGAGAAAACCAGTATGAATCCGGCATACAACTGTATGGATCGGAATGGCAAGTTCTTGAAGCAGGTCCGGGCATCGCCCTGCAACCCTGCCGCGAAGATGCGGCACTTCAATGAGTCAGAGGCCTGAACGGTCCCCATCCTCAGCTCGAAATCCGTGACGTGATCGATCGGATCACCGTCGCCTCGGAATACTGGTAACCCTTCGGGGTTACGATAGTATAGATCGGGGACTGCCGCCCAGATCACTTCAAAAAATGGGAGCATCAAATCTCCCAGTGCGTCGGATACGCCTCCAGAATGTTGGGATGATGCCAGGGCCACTTGCAGATTGTGCCACCAATCATCATCCTTGCCCGATCAAATGGTCCAGGATTACGCTCCAGATTAGGACCGCAATCCCTCTGCGTTCGCAGGGTCTCCAACTCCCTGGTAAGCTCGTCTCTGCATCTGTTCCTGGTCCGTCCCATGAACGGGAGAAGGAGTTCTAAATGGAGGAGGCGGAGTAGATTGGTATCTCGGCCTCCTCATTGTTATTCCGCGCCTAATAATCTTCTCTTCATCGGAGCTCGGCGCTTCTGGGTCTCATTCGTACCCTCTGTTGGCTGGAACAGGGCTTATGATAGCCGTTGGTTCTGTTCCACTCCTCTCCGACGTAACTTCCAGTATAACTTTCTTAACAACAGCTTCCATGTCCTGTAAAGAAAACATTGAAGATGGAACGCTGCTGGGAAACGTGTCACTATCGTTCGTCGAAGTTCCAGTCGCCATGCCTTTGATTATCCTATTCCAGGTGAAGACCTCAAATGGGGATTAAAAACTCGTCCCCACGGACGGCGCCAAACTGTTGTGGTTCGAAAACCGGGGATGTCAACATTCGACCGGTTCATTGCAAGAAGAACTCGGTTATTATTTGTTTGATGTGTGGAGAACGATTATGAATCAAAGGTGAAAAGACGCAAGGATTTTAGAGTGGCAAACCTCGAAGATGAGGAAAAAACCTCTTGACTAAGGGCTAAAGGAAGTGCCCTTAATCGGTTCAATAAGCAAATTAATGATCATACAAGACATGTTTGTTCTTTAGACAACAAAGAGAAAGAGTAGAATCGAAAATAAATCGAGAGCAACTCCTCAATGCGAAAGCTCTGGAGAGAAAACGGAGGAAGATCATTCTCTCACACTCTAAGTGTCCTTTCTATACTCCCACTGTACTGTGTACACTAGGGTGTCGTATTGTGCCTGTCCTTTGTTGCTAGGTCGGCTAATGTCAGGCGGAGCAGCCGCCGGAAATGGCCTCACAGAGTTGAATGGCGCTAGACCTTTCGGCGCTACTAGTCGGCTACTCTCTTGCCACTGGTGGCTCGTACGTCTTCGCCGGACCACGCTTCTAACAGGGCTGTCGAGGGTTGTCGTTGCATGGGTTGAGTGAGAATGGCCTGAAGCAACGCATGTAATATGTGGACCCATCGGTCCGGCGCGTGCGAGATGCTGGGCCCTACACATCGGGACCGATCGCAATAGATGATCGATCGGGGCACAGGATCTGAATGAGCCATTCAGTCACGTGGGCTGGCTTTGGGCCGCCAAGTTCGGCTTACGTTGTTTGGGCTTCTCTGGCCAAGCTTGGCCCTGACCCTGTCTGGGGTACCGGGTTCCAGAAATCTCATCAAATATCATTCGGCTCATTTTTCACATAGTTCCACATGTTCTAGGTGTGATAATTTTGATTTCAATTAATCTTGAAATGATGTTGTTAAAACATGTATACATGTTGTTAGATCCAAGAATATAACTTGGTTATACCATGATTTATGTGATTAAACTCTTGTTTAAATGCTATAACATGAAGTCGTGTTTTTATGATTTGCACGATCATTCCGTTTTCGAACATACTATTTTTGTATATACAACAAGTATTCGTGATGTTAAGCTTTATTTAGTTTGAATACACTTTGTTTTCCAAATTTACAATGTCACTTGAATGAATATCATTCGGCTCATTTTTCACATAGTTCCACATATTCTAGGTGTGATGATTTTGATTTCAATTAAACTTGAACTGATGTTGTTAAACATGAATACATGTTGTTAGAACCTAGAATATCTTGGTTATACAATGATTTAAGTGATTAAACTATAGTTTAAATTCTATGACATGAAGTCGTGTTGTTATGACAAACAAGATCATTCCGTTTTCGAACTATCTTTTTTTGTATAGACTATAAGTATTCGTGATGTTAGACTTTATTTAGTTTGAATACACTTGATTTTACCAAATTTTCAATGTGATTTGCATGAATATCAAACGGCTCACTTAACAGATAGTTCCACATGTTCTAGATGTGATGATTTTGATTTCAATTAAACTTGAATTTATGTTGTTAAAACTTGAATGCATGTTGTTAGCACCAAGAATAACATGGTTATACCCTGATTTATGTGATTAAACTATAGTATAAATGGTATGACATGAAGTCATGTTGTTATGACTTGCACGATCATTCCGTTTTCGAACTTACTTTTTTTGTATATAACACAAGTATTCGTGATGTTAGGCTTTATTTAGTTTAAATACACTTGGTTTTACCAAATATACAATGTGATTTGCATGAATATCATTGGCCTCATTTTTCACAATGTTCCACATGTTCTAGGTGTGATGATTTTGATTTCAATTAAACTGAAATTGATGTTGTTAAGACATGAATACATGTTGTTAGATCCAAGATTAACTTGGTTATACCATAATTTACGTGATTAAAGTATAGTTTAAATGCTATGACATGAAGTCGTGTTGTTACGACTTGCACGATCATTCCGATTTCGAACTTGCTTTTTTTGTATATACAACAAGTATTCGTGACGTTAGGCTTTATTTAGTTGAATACAATTCGTTTTACCAATGAAACAACGAGATTTGTATGATTATCATTCGGCTCATTTTTCACATAGATCCACAAGTTCTACGTGTGATGATTTTGATTTCAATTAAATATGAATTGATGTTGTTAAAACATGAATACATGTCTTTAGAAGCAAGAATAACTTGGTTATATCATGATTTATGTGATTAGACTATAGTTTAAGTGCTTTGACATGAAGTCGTGTTATAATTACTTGCACGATCATTCCGTTTTCTAATTTACTTTTTTTGTATATACAACAAGTTTTCGTGATGTTAGCCTTTATTTAGTTTGAATACACTTGGTTTTACCAAATTTACAATGTGATTTGCATGAATATCATTTGGCTCATTTAACACATAGTTCAACATGTTCTACGTGTGATGATTTTGATTTCAATTAAACTTGAATTGATGTTGTTAAAATATGAATACATGTCTTTAGAACCAAGAATAACTTTGTTATACCATGATTTATGTGATTAAAGTATAATTTAAATGCTATGGCACGAAGTCGTTCTATAATGACTTGCACGATCATTCCGTTTTCGATCTTACTTTTTTTGTATATACAACAAGTATTCGTGATGTTATGTTTTATTTAGTTTGAATACACTTGGTTTTACGAAATTTACAATGTGATTTGCATGAGAATCATTCGGCTCATTTTTCACATAGTTCCACATGTTCTAGTTGTGATAATTTTGATTTCAAATAATCTTGAATGGATGTTGTTAAAACATGAATACATGTTGTTAGAACCAAGAATAACAGGGTTATATCATGATTTATGTAATTAAACTATAGTTTAAATTGTATAACATGAAGTGATGTTGTTACGACTTGCACGACCATGACGTTTTCGAACTTACTTTTTTTGTATATAAAACAAGTATTCGTGATGTTAGGCTTTATTTAGTTTGAATACACTTAGTTTTACATTATTTAAAATTTGATTTGAAAGAATATCATTCGGCTCATTTTTCACATAGTTCCAAATGTTTAAGGTGTGATAATTTTGATTTCAATTAATCTTGAATTGATGTTGTTAAAACATGTATACATGATGTTAGAACGAAGAATTACTTGGTTATACCATGATTTATGTGATTTAACTATAGTTTAAATTATATGACATGAAGTCGTGGTGTTATTACAAAAACGGTCATTCCGTTTTCGAACTATCTTTTTTTGTATATACTATAAGTATTCGTGATATTAGGCTTTATTTTGTTTGAATACACTTGATTTTACCAAATTTACAATGTGATTTGTATGAATATCAAACGGCTCACTTATCACATAGTTCCACATTGTTATGGTCCCTTTTTAGGGGGTACCAACAGTCGTCCGGTTCGTTCAACAAACGAACTCGTTTCTGATTTTTTTTAGATGTGGAAGACGATTAAAAGCTGGAAATAAATAAGTGCACAGCGATGTATAGTGGAAACCCCAAGAATTGGGGTGAAAACCACTTGACTAAGAGCAGATTATGCTGTTAGCCTGTTCACTAATCGAATAATTCATAGTTAATACAGCAGAGGCTAAAGAAAATGACAAGGAAAAGAAAGCGGTAAGAATTCCGGCAGGGTAACAGCCTGTTCTACCGCGTCCAAAGGGTCCTGCTATTTCCGTCGTCTTGCCTTGAATTTATAGAGTTCTTAGAGTGTGTATATCACGCTCTGTAACCGCCTCTGACAGGTTTGTTAGAGGTTGTTATCGTGGGATGTAAAACGTGGTTGGGACCGAGGCGTGGTCTGCGTGATCGGGCCCGAACCGTGGTAAACGTGGGAAGGCCCGAAGCGTGGAAAACGCGAGTTGTGACCGTTCTGTAACCGTTCGGACCGAACCCAGGTGCTAGCTGGCAGAAAACGCTTTAGTTCGTTAAGGTTATCTTCGGTCCTCTCTTTGAACATCGGGCCGCTCTCTCTTACGCGTGTAAATGGGCTGATGGGGTTCGTTTTCACTATTTGAATCGGCCCAACGGTTGCTGGGCCTCACCCATCACAAGTTAACCGATCCTAAAGTTCTCATCACTGGCCCCTCGGGCTTGATTGCCAATCGCAGAGGTGATACAAGGCCGATCACATGATGTTTGCACATTCATGAGAACAAGGGACCGTACCTGTAGACAGTGAGAGTCCAGGGGACCGATCTTTCCCTTCGTGTATGAGCCATTTACGTTTAAAACTTAATAACGTATATTTAAGTCATATTTTTATCTTCGTCATCCTTTAAATATTAATATCTCGACCCGCGCCTCTTCACATTCGTCAGTTAAAGAGGCGTGATGAGTGCGCCCCGCACAGTCGTTGTTTTGGGCAGTATTACGTGGCGGCTCACCATTGGCTGGGAGATTAATATTTAAATCAGGATTCTGGGCACTGTTTCTCCTCACCGTCATTATCGCGAAGGAGAAATTGCAGCAAGTTCTTGTGCCCTCAATCGATTTTTCATCCAACCCTTTTTTTATTCAATCCGTTTTTCCTAAGCTATACACTTATGGCTCCCCACAGAATGCGTTACCCTTCTATGTCTGAGTTGGACATTGAGGAATTTAGGTTTAAGTTTTCAATCCCGACACATTACTCTATCTAGAAGGGACGGGAAGATGTTCCCTGTTTCCTTCCGGCTGAAATGAATGTGCCGGCATAGGCCATTCCGGTCAGTTACGCCTCTCTTAAGTGCGGTCTTCGTTTTCCGCTACATCCCTTTGTAGCGGCCGTGCTTAAGGAGATTCACTGCCCCACTTTGTTCCTGGGCAGTTATGTGTATATAGTAGCGTTTATTTTTTATTGTTACCAACAGAATTGGGCCCCGACCCTAGAACACTTTTTTAATCTGTTCTTGGTAGGATCCCGAAAGGGGAAGGGTCTGTTGGGTTGCCGCAAGTTATACTATATAGCGATGCGCACCAAAGAGTGCGCAATTGTAGACAAAGAGGAATCTCTTCATGCGTGGGAGGCCTGCTACGTGTGGATAACAGTCCCCAAAGAGGATATGTTGAAAGTATGGCCGCTTTTGACCCACCCACGCATAGGTCAGTTGGACCGAAGTAGGTTCAACCCCTCCCGCACGGACACCGCAAACACGCTTGCGATGTTCCCCCCTCCTGAAGCACGCCTTAGGCGAATAGATCTTCTTCGGGAGAAAAGGATGATAGAAATAGGTGTTGCGGGTAGGACCGGAGCCCCAGCCCCGAATGGGGTTTCTTCTAGTTCAGATCCATCAGAAGGATCGGGTATGATGTAGTGTTTATGTTTTACTCTTTCCTTATCCTTATGTATTTGTTTTGCAGATTCAACTGAAACAATGCTGAGCTCGCGCTTTAAACGCATGGCAGCTGCTTCGGTCCGTCCTTTTGAGGGACAAAGGGAAGCATCGGGCAGCGCTGAAGGAAGTGAATCAGCAACGGGGGGTACGCTGGTCCCTTCGGGGTCCGGGAACCCCCTGATCCAAACAACCGCCGCGGGCACACTGACCCTTCGCTGCACAGGGCAGGCTTCATCTGGGGGCGGGCCTACGTTTCGGGTATTTGGAGTGGTAGAGGAGGTGATAAAGGCTCGGATTCATTCATTGAGCTTATCCAGCCTCTATCAAATCGGTAATGCCTCCTTCATTAGTGCTAAAACTATTACTTTGCTGCTGCAGGGAGCCGTTCCCGTGGAGAAAGTTCTCCCCGGTCCTCAGCTCAAGGTGAACGTCTCCCTGCCGCCGGTCCCCTTAGGAAAATGGAAGAGGGCGACCGAAGCGGAAGCCCCGCAGGAGCTGAAGAGGCTGAGAAAGGGGGACGGCGCTCTGGTCCACACTAAGGGGATTGTTTTGAAGGAGCCTGGATCGGGACCGAAGACCAACTCCGACTGGGGAGTTTCTCTGGTCCTGCTGGACAGGTTCAGCAAGGGGAGGAAACTAACCTCCTGGAGGACTGCTTTCCTAAAGGACTTCCGCCTTTATAGAGAGCAGAACCCAGAGAGCGTCCAGGGGGACGTGACTGAGGAAGAAATCATGGGAGGCTTCCTCGACCTCACGACTAAGGTAATTTTCACTTGACATGAAGGCCTGAACTTTTACTTAAGAATATTTGTCTTATGCAGATGTTGAGGAAAGCTTTCACAACTGGTATCACCGTGGAGAAGAACCAAGGTGGTAGCGTTGTATCCCAACAAGTCCAAGATCAACTTGACCTTGCAAAAAGGCAAGTTGAAATAAAGCATACTGAGTTGGTCACGGTACGGGAGGACCGTGAACGACTTGACAATGAGTTGCTAAGAGCCGGGACGGAGATCTCACTCTTAGCTGACAAGGTTTCTGAGTTGGAGAAGACGGGGCAAACAGCTCAGGGACGTATTGCCGACCTGGAGGCCAAGCTGCAGGCCAAAGACGTGGAAATCAACGAAGTCCAAGGTCGGGCCCAGGAGAAGAGGAATAAGCTGAATGAGCTTCTCCTTCGGGCCCAAGAAGAGAAGATGACCTTGGAGGAAGAGTTGACAAGGGCCCGCACTTCGGCTGAATGTTCGGTCCGGGAAGCAGTTCTGGGGTTTGCTTAGTCCCCTTTGTTATTCGCTTTAGCGGATAACATACACGGGGTTTACACTGCAAAGTATATGGATAACATGCGAGAGCAAGTTATCCAGACGTTCGGGCTTTCCCCTTCGGACGAGCGATGGAAGATGATCGAGCCACTTGAAAGAGATGGCAAGTTTCAGGTTATTCCGACCTTGGAAGAACCTGTTCTAGAAGAAGACCATTTCTTCTATCTCTTGGAAGAGATGGAGAAAGCGGTCAACCAGAAGGTGGCCGATCAAGAAGAAGAGCTGAAGCGGCTCGCGGCCCGAACCGAACCCCAGGAGCCCGAAGTGGAAGATAAAGAGGAAGGGCAGATTAGTTAGATCTAGTCATTTCTTTGTATCTGCCTTACTCTTTATTCAATATAATTTTTTTTTCCTTTTTTAGCTTTGATTGTTTTATTCACCAGAACGAAGTGACATGACTAACTTCTAAATAAACTAATAAGTTTATCTTTAATGAAGTTGTTTTAATCACTAAGTATAAGATCGGGGACACTCACAGGTAGTTAACCATCGGTCCTAGACTTTATGTTTGGCTTATTCATATCAATTTTGATTGGATCGGTCGTTTGACATGGTGTATGGGTCACTCTTATTCCGTCCTTGGAGTCAACAGTTGATTGGATAGGCGTAGTCTTCGTTTAATATGAGTATTTACAAGCTTCGGCCGAACCTCGGTTCTAATAAAGTCCCTTAGGTTTTGTTGGCCAAGCTTTGCTCATAATACGTTTTATATTAGGACCGATCTTATGTTTCGATATGTTGACTACCATTCCTTTTATCGCAGCAGATGTCATAGGTACAAAGGGCCATACCTAAAGACTGAATGCCGTTGAAGGGAGTGTTTTAGTTCGTAATGAGTTCTGGGAGAATGGCAACTCATCCATGGGGCTGGGCAAGTGCAGGAGCATCTGACTCGTCAGAGCGGTCACTACAACTTGGGAGCCTTGCGGACAAGAAGCTTTGGTCAACAGTTCAGATTCGTCCTACTCCACCCAACTTCAAGATCGGTCCATCATTCCATTAGAAATAGTTTGTTTTTGTACTTACTTGTTTCTACTTACGTTTAAAAGAATGTATTTCATTGAGTCAAACATATTAATCAAAGATTCACAAGAAATATCGCCTTAAATTCATGACATTCCAAGTTCGGGGGACCTCTATACCATCCAATGTTTCCAGTTTATATGCACCTGAATCCAATTTCTCGATATTCGATACGGTCCCTCCCACCTCCTCCTCCGGTTGACCCCAACCAGGGTCAACCTATTTTGAATGTTGAAAATGCCCAACCCAGATGGGGTAACCTAGGCGCCAACGTTATGACTATCGCAGGGGGAAAATGTGTCGGCGATTCGAACCGCGTCCGCAAACGTTCCTATCATGCATTACATCAGAAGGGGCGCTTTATGGAAGTGAACATGGTCTAGTTAACGGATTTGGATAAAATGACAATATCATTTGTGTAACGACCCGCCTTTCCGCTTGCACGATATTGTCCGCTTTGAACTAGGCTGACCCTAATGACACCCACCTAGTCCTCACGTCTTTACTTTTTCCCTAGCCCCCACACTTCCCAGTGGGTCACTAATCCCTGAATTGCTCCAGGGTGAGCACGCTTAACTTTCCAGTTCTAACGTTCCATTTGCCACTTTGCTAGGGAAAAGGCCTCGTGCAATGGAAGACGAATCATTATACTTAACATACGATCGTTCCCCGTCTATAGCCGATGTAGGGATTCACCTAAGGTGCCTTCTCTCTCGCACCCCCGAGGGGACCTCACATTTTGGTATCGGATCAGGACCCGGGTTATAGTCGGTGTGTTGGGGCACAACTCCGCGAGGACGCTAAGTCCATAAGGAGGGGTGAATGTAAGGACCCCTTGGGGGTGCATGAGAGAGGGCAACTTAGGCGAATCCCTACATCGGCTATAGACGGGGAACGATCGGAGAGTAAGTATAGTGATTCATCTCCCATTGCACGAGGCCTTTTCCCTAGCAAAGTGGCAAGCGGAACGTTAGAACTGGAAAGTTAAGCGTGCTCACCCTGAAGCAATTCAGGGATGGGTGACCCACTGGGAAGTGTGGGGCTAGGGAAAAAAGTAAAACCGTGAGGACTAGGTGGGTGTCATTAGGGTCAGCCTAGTTCAAAGCGGACAATATCGTGCAAGCGGAAAGGCGGGTCGTTACAATTTGGACCAGAGGATTTATCTGGGGTTTTCTCCCCACAAGATGATGCACTGATTGTCTCCCCTATTATTGCGAATCATCATGTTTCTCGAGTGTTAGTCGACACCGGGGCAGCTACCAACATATTGACTCTTGCGGCCTTTGAGCCGATGGCATTGAAAGGAACCACCCAACTCCAGCCCGTGCACACATAGTTAGTTGGTTTTAATAATAGCGTTGTTGCGGCTGAATGATCTATTTTTCTGCCGGTAACTTTGGGCGATCCCGAGATATCAAGAACCTTGATGGTAGAATTTGTGGTGGTGGATCTCCCTATACTCCCATATAATGCGATCCTGGGGAGAAATTGTTTGAACTTATTTGGAACTGTGGTGTCTCAACCACATTTGATGATGAAGTTACCAACACAGTTAGGGGTTGGGAAGATGAAGGGAGATCAAGAGCTGGCGCGCTCTTGTTATAATGTGATGTGTAGGAGTGGTATGGATGGATCTAAAGCGAAGTTACCTGTTTGTATGGTGGAATTCTCGTCCGATGAAGTTATTGACACAAATGACGGACCGTCTCTTAGGAAGTTTAAAGAGAACGATATGAAGATGGAGCCTTTGGGAATCAAGACAGTGCCTTCATTCCCCAGTAATCTTGAAAAGACAGTGACGATCGGTTCCGAGTTGTCACCAGAGGTTGAGAAGGAGTTCATCAGAAGAAGAGAAAGTTTTCCCCTAAGAAAGAGAGGGCGATTGATGAGGAGGTGGAAAGTTTGTTGCAGGCAGGATTCATAGAGCCTGTTAGATACACGGATTGGGTCGCGAATCCAGTGGTGGTCCAAAGTCGAGTGGTGGCTGGAGAGTTTGCATTGATTTTACTGATTTGAATAAAGCATGCCCGAAGGATCCGTATCCGCTGCCGGCCATTGACATGATGGTGGATGCGGCCTGTGGCTTTGAATTCCTTAGTATGTTAGATGCTTTTTAGGGATATAATCAAATTTTTATGCATTGTGAGGACAAGTTGTATACATCATTTATGACAAATAAAGGCATTTTTTGCTATAGAGTTATGCCATTTTGGTTGAAAAATTCTGGGGCCACCTATCAACGTTTAATGAATTCGTTGATCAAAAATATGATCGGAAAATCTTTGGAGGTTTATATCGACGATATATTGATCAAGAGTAAACATGAGGATAACCACATCCAGTATTTGATTGATTGTTTTGGGGTACTGAGAAAGTATGGAATGAAATTGAATCCGCTTAAGTGTGCGTTTTGTGCGAAAGGAGGCAAATTTCTCGGCTTTATGGTATCTAAAAGAGAAATTGAGATGAACCCTGATAAGATAACAGCTATCCAAGAAATGACCCCTCCGACGACTGTCAGGGAAGTTCAAAAACTAACTGGGAGATTAGCCTCGTTGAATCGCTTCATTTCGCGATCTGCAGAGAGAAGTTTGCCGTTTTTTAAGGTTTTACGTAAGACAAATCTTTTGTATTGGGACGACGATTGTAGCAGGGCTTTTGAGTGTTTGAAAGATTATCTGAGTAAACCACCGTTTATGTCACCTCCTTCACCGGGGGAACCGTTGGGTTTATATTTGTCAGTGACAAAAGAGGCAGTGAGCGCCGCGTTAGTCAGACTTAGCGATAAAGAACATAGACCGATATATTATGTGAGCAAGAAATTGCAGGGAGCGGAGTCCTGATATACTGATCTAGGGAAGTTTGTATTAGCTCTGATTGTCGCCTCAGGAAAATTGAGGCACTATTTTCAAGGACATCATATTGTAGTCTTGACAGATCAGCATATCCGAAGTGTGTTATCAAAGATTGATGCCTCTGGTAGGCTAGCAAAGTGGAATATAGAATTGGGCCAGTATCAGATAGAGTATATCTCCAAGCGAGCATTAAAGTATCAAATAGAGTGTGATGGCCCTGGGTGCAAGTATATAACGGCGGCGAGAGTGTGATGGCCCCGGGTGCAAGTTTATACCGGCGGCGAGAGTGTGATGGCCCGGGTGCATGTATATACCGGTGGCGAGAGTATGATGGCCCCGGGTGCAAGTATATACTGGTGGCGAGTGTGTGATGGCCCCGGGTGCAAGTATATACCGGCGGCGAGTGTGTGAGGGCCCCGGGCGTAAGCATATACCGGTGGCGAAGATATATTTGTAAAGGCAGAGCGGTAGACTCATTTTTGGTATCTACTCATTTTAAATAGGCATTCGCCTTAGAGTTATCGCAGACTTATTCAAGTCTCGCTACACTGGGGGCTCTTACGCATCATTGTTACCATCATTATATGCGTTATTATTGAGCACCTATACCCGAGATTCATATATATTCTTATTATCTCGGAAGCGTATTTCATGGATTGAATAATTCGTGTTATATATTCCTTGAAGAATGTGGCGAGAAAAGAAAGTTGAGAAGACGTGAGGTTATATTATTCCGAGTATGGTTCTTTGTTAAAAGTACAGTGGAGAAATTGAAAGGAAAACAAAAACGAATTTTATACACATGGGGAATACAAAATGAGGAGAGAATACAAAAATTGAAGAAATCAGATATAGATGTTTATTTCTTCTTCTTATGAGAGCCTGAGCCTTCACCAGGCCCGCCGTGGCGCTTTTTCACCAGCTTTATTTTTTGGGAGGATGGAGGGTTGGCGGTTGCGAACCTCGCCATTTCATCTACGTGGCGCTCCCGAGCTCCAGTCACACTAGCGGGGGTATATATTTGAGGATCATATGCCGCCATTACATCGTCATCTTTCAGGAGCTCCGCCACGAGGGGGCCCATTGGCTCCGGGAATAAAGTAGCCAACCTCCTAAACGCATCCGGAGAAGGCCCTCCTCCGTCTCGATATCCTCCGAGTAAAGTTGCTGGTGAAGATCTTCATCCATGCTAAAATATAGCGCCCCGAACGGATCTTGTGAGCAATCCAGCATGTCCTCACCGGGTATAGGCTCGAACTTCCTATTGAGCTTGGGATCGAGTTTCTTTTTCTCCTCAGCGGTCAGGGATATGCCAGGATTCTCTGCGTCTGGACACTCCCTCGTAAGAAGTACAGGACATTCGACTTGGCATGGGCTACCGCCCCCAGATTCCGGAAAGTAAGGGAGTGTACTGTGTACTCCCATATTAACTTTATGAAGCAGTCGTTGATCTGGGACGGCAACTTGGCGATTCGTGCTCGGAGTCGATCAGTGACGGATTGGAGGCCTTCATTCCTTGCTTTTAACTATTTAACCTCCTCTGTGGCTTTCCCGAGAGCTTTCTTATCGGCCGCTTTTTTTCCTCTTTGGCCTTCCTCGGCTTCTCCTCAGTTTGCTCTCGGATTTCCAACAACTTGTCATGTGTGTACTTCTCGTTGACCTTGAGGGTTTCTATGGATTGCTATAGGGCGTGCCTTTGCCCAATATGAAAAGTTGAATTCTCCGTCAGGTCGCTGCTTTGAGCTCGAAGCAAAGAGTCAATTGCTTTGCTATGCTCTTCTCGGAGTGCTGCCATCTATTGGGCATGCTTATCTCACTGATTCTGCATCAGCTTCTCTGCCGCATTTTTCGTCTGCTCCCCGATAATATCCGGAGAGTCGAGCTCCGAGTGTCTAAGCATACAGTATTCCCCTACTGCAGCTGCGGTGCCCAACTCGATTATCGTCCTCTCCATCTGAAATGAAAACAAGAATGGTTAGTACATACGACGTAAGAGATAAAGTTATAGAGGAGTAATTGCTAGTGTCGCAACGAACCTCCCCAATAGCGCGACTCATTTACCGACCAACGTCGGTAAACACCATGTGGTCATCCCGACCACGAGGCGGCAACTCCGGGTTGCGCTCCAAATATGTCAGGGCCGGCCGACTCGATACGTTGTCACCTCTCGGAATTCGAAAGGTGAGCCCGTCCTTTATCAACACGAAGGAGGCCAGGCGTCCCATATCGAGCCATTCCTTAACCGTCAGTCTCGGGATATCATGTATACGGAAGGCATCGATAAATTCAGCGGTTAACCCACTTTTTCTGACAGGTTCCGTGATCTCCAAGATGGTGGGACCCTCCACCGGTCCTTTCCCCTTGTCCGGACGGGCGCATTGATTGGTCTCTCCCTCCGGACGGGTTTCTTGGTATATTTCCTCCACCATCGGGTCCATCTGTTGGTCCTCGCTAATCTCGCCCTCCTCGTCGTCCCCGATGATATCCACTAATGTTTCAGCAATGTCGTACATGCCTTCATCGGGGGTGGGCTTCTCAACAACGTAGTCTAATCGCCGAGACAATGAGATCAGATCTTCGGGACTCTCAGTAATAGCTGCAGCCGGCTCCTCGTTTACCGGCTCAGGATTGGCCGCCGTCGCAGCAGGTTGTGATGGTCGAGGAGTGTCGCGCCTTATTTCCCCAGTCGGGGATGCCGCCTCTTGTAGACTTGACGCCAACTCGGCCGCGACAGTTCAGTTCCGAGTCCCCGGTGGCGCCTCAAAGACGAGCTCATCATCCTCCGCAAGTAGGTCACGGAGGAAATTCAGCCGATCCCCCTTCTTTGCTGGGTCCTTAGCTGGAGCCATTATTTTATCTGCATGACAAGTAAACTAAGTGAGAAACGCGAAGTGGAAATTTGAAGCAAGTTAAATCAAGTTCCTAAGGTTCTTTCCTATCAAAGAAGAGTTATCAAGTTTAGCTCCGATATGAATGTACGGTTCAGATACCTAGTAGTTCTGTACTAAAATGGGGGGGGGGACCGGAAGGAGGTTGAAAGCAACCAGAATCGGGGCGTAGAGTAAGGTCTTCACGGTCCAGTCAGCGCCGTCGGACCTAACGCAATCGAGGAGTGCCTTCCTCAGAGGTCTCGGAAGGGCCATCCGAGGAGTAGGGATGTAGGCTTTGGGAAAAAATGTTCCCCTTCAACGGGGAACCGCCAAGGAAGACTCAGAGGAGACAGCCTCGTATCCCCCACACCACAGACAAAAAAGAAGTGTTTCTTCCCGTCGTGATTGGAGTGGGGAGTAGAAAAAGGGAATGGGCTTGTCTTGTGCCTCGGGTGGAAAAATATACAACCTTGGGCACCAAAATTGACGGCAGTACTAATGTGGAAGATTTGGAAGAAAAGGTCTATGGTCAAAGAAATAGAATTCACCTCCATGAATAATTTGAAGGCGACGACAAGAGAGATCGAATTAGGGTTCAGTTGGAAAAGATGAATTCGTAGATGCGAGAGCAATTCTACAAGGAAAGGATGAAGAGGGAAGCGAAGGCCACATTCTAAGTATTCAAGAGAAACAGTGTGGGTGGCGATCGGAGGTGTCAAAAGACTGTCGGTTGGTTCAGGTTGGTATAAGACACAGTCGGAAGGGAGATAATACTGTTAAAGAATCGATATCCACTTCCGAACAAGCATGCTATAAGGTTGGTAAAAGGATTTGAGGGCTTTAACCGCGAGCATTGAGGGCCGATGGTGTTTTCGAGTCGAGCGATCCTCTCGAAAAAATGAGAATTTATTGTTAAAAGGCAAGGAGGAAAAGGGGTTGTGATCGAATCGAAACTCCCCGAACCGGATGAGGAGTCCGAATAATCTGAGGATGAAGTAGTGGAGCCCGAGGATTCGGTGCGATCAGAAGTCATTGGTAAATTTAATTCAAATTTATTTTTTGAAATTATTTTTACAATTTTTACTAAGTGTCTCGTGAGTTATTGGCGAAAAGTCGCGAGAATTACTGTTTGAGTCCTTAGTCGCGAGTTGTGGAAGATTAGTCGCGAGTAGTACAGTACTCGCGAGTTGTTGGTTGTAAGCCTGGTGCAAGAAGCACAGTTCGCGAGTTATCGTCGCAAGAAGCACAGTTCGCGAGATACGCTTATCAGTCTGGTCGAAGGAGTCGCGTGCTATGGTCGCGAGAGTACAATAAGTCGCGAGAAGCATAGGTGCGCGATAAGTCGCGGATAGCACAGTATCTGCGATAAGTCGCGAATGCTCAGGAGTCCGTGCGAGAAAATGATTTATGAGGGGCAAACAGTGTATTTATAGTTGCGAAATCCCGAGTCGGAAAATCCCGAAATTTTCACCCGTGCTCAGAATCTGACGTACTTAGTGTCAAAACGATCGTATAGACGAAAGAATTTCACCATGCTAAGGATTTCTTCGGTGGGGCTCCAGAACGATAATTGGCTTTCGGAACTAGCTGTTGATATATGGTTTACAACTCAGAATCTGAATCTGAAAACCAGAGGAATATTGATATTACCCGGGTATATTCTCTTGTATTTATCCTTACCCGGGGGCTCGTCCGACGTGGTTATGTAGTATTTTCGAAATTTTCATATTTTATCACAAGGCATTCTTAGGTGGTATTCTCTCAATTCAGGCTCGCTGGGCCCCATTTAAAGTTTCTGTAAGCATTTTCAGATGTTTCGGGTCATCTCGGCCCCGGACCGGGCAGGGGGTATTTCGTAATTTGCCACCCGGGAACACACCGGTCGGTTGCAACGATGTTATGTGGCTGCGTATTCACTGCTTGGAGGTAAAGAACTAATTTACGAGGTTTTCCGGTATTTCCTCATCGTATTTCCGACTAATATGTTGACCGGGATTGGTTCCCAAAACTTCGGTATCAGCATGGCATTTGATGTGACCCCCAAAATTAATCAACCCGTAACCCACAAAATATATGGAATAAAAGTAAGAAACATAAAATTGTACTCAACTAAAAAGAAGGATAAAGGTGCCACACTCAGAGAACATAGAAGCAATTGAGAGTGATAAACCAGGTGAACGCCACAAAATAAATCTTGATAAGTTCGGAATAGTCCATCAAAGAACCAAAGGAGGAAACCTCACACATAATCAATCAAAAGTCCTCTAATTAGAGTCTTAGAGGCTTATTTATAACAAAACCTAATAAAAGAAACTAATTTGATCTAATGGGTCTTATTGACGGCCCAACTTTAGACCTTATATAAATTGGGCTTAATTGAACTAAGCTTAATAAAATTAACCATCTTGATAGGCTCCTTTAATCCATCATCATTTAGGTATTCCAATTTCTTCACTCCAAGTATAATTAATTAAGTCTTTGATTGTCTCTTGCATATTGTTACTCCTGGAACGTGTCATGGGGCCGCTTGAAATACAGAGTGGTTCAGTTGGTTTCTGATATGTGGTCGAATCCTTATTGCTTGTTTCATCATTCTCCCTCTCCTCGAAAGGATTCGTCCTCGAATCTAAATCATTATGAAAAGGGGACAAGTCATNATTTCCGACTAATATCTTGACCGGGATTGGTTCCCAAAACTTCGGTATCAGCATGGCATTTGATGTGACCCCCAAAATTAATCAACCCGTAACCCACACCTTGATGTGACCCCCAAAGTTAGATAACCCGTAACCCACAAAATATATGGAATAAAAGTAAGAAA
The DNA here is from genome assembly GCA_009725065.1 of Utricularia reniformis. NCBI lineage: Eukaryota > Viridiplantae > Streptophyta > Magnoliopsida > Lamiales > Lentibulariaceae > Utricularia > Utricularia reniformis. The sequence goes on from RWGZ01000968.1 coordinate 170,803, forward strand.
CATAAAATTGTACTCAACTAAAAAGAAGGATAAAGGTGCCACACTCACAGAACATAGAAGCAATTGGGAGTGATAAACCAGGTGAACGCCACAAGATAAATCTTGATAAGTTCGGAATAGTCCATCAAAGAACCTAAGGAGGAACCCTCACACATAATCAATAAAAGTCCTCTAATTAGAGTCTTAGAGGCTTATTTATAACAAAACCTAATAAAAGAAACTAATTTGACCTAATGGGTCTTATTGACGGCGCAACTTTAGACCTTATATAAATTGGGCCTTAATTGAACTAAGCTTAATAAAATTAACCATCTTGATAGGCTCCTTTAATCCATCATCATTTAGGCGTCCAATTTCTTCACTCCAAGTATAACTAATTAAGTCTCCGATTGTCACTTGCATATTGTTACTCCTGGAACGTGTCACGGGGCCGCTTGAAATACGGAGTGGTTCAGTTGGTTTCTGATATGTGGTCGAATCCTTATTGCTTGTTTCATCAGCATTGATTATATTATAATTGGAGGTTATATAAGTGTTTTGGGCTAAGTGAAGTAAACTTGGCTTATGGGCTCAAGTAAGTGAAGTTGGGCTGGATTCCTCTATAAATACAAGAACCAGTGTCTTTGAACAGGTTCAGACAGTTATCACGTTTCCCAAGGCAATACTTCATTTTCCTGCACTATAGACTCGCGACTTATCGCACGTAGTCGCAAGTTATTGGCTCTGCACTATTCATTTCGCGAGTTATTGATTCTGCACTATTCCAGTCGCGAGATATTGGTTCTGCACTATTACAGTCGCGAGTTATTGGTTCTGCACTTTTCCAGTCGCGACTTATTGTTCCACCCTGACTCTCGCGACTTGCTGCACTATTCCATTCGCGACTTGTTGCTGATAAAGTGTTTTCTGCGTGTTGCAGACCACAACTCGCGGCTGCCAGCCTTTCGAGCCCGACTGAGTGTTTTCGATCGTTTTTCGAGCCGTTTTTGCCCGTGTTATTATTGTCACCTCATTCTACTTGTATCCTTTGATTATTATAGTGGAACCAAGGTAGAGCTTCGCTCTCCTGAGGACGTAAGGCACACATTGTGGTCCCAACCTCGTATATTGCTTGTGTCCTCACAACAATTTAATTTCGAGTAATTAAAAATTGACTGATCAAAAAGCAAACGCTCCAAAATATTTTTAGACAGATCAGTCCCAGATTAGGTTCGCAATCCCTCAGCGCACGCATGCTCTCCAACTCCCTGGTGAGCTCATCAATTCGTTGCTGCATCTGCTCCTAGTCATTTCCAGGAGCGGGAGTAAGAGCTCTGGCTGGGGGAGGTGGTGTAGACCGATATCTAGGCCTCCCCATTGTCACTCCACGCCTGAACATTTCTTCTTCATCAGTACTGCGCTCGTCAGGATCACTCTCGTATCCTCTGTTCTGGGAACAGGGCTTGATACAGCCGATGGTTCTGTTCCACTTTTCTCCGACGTAATTTCCAGTACCACCTTCATGACGACAACTTCCAGATCCTGTAAAGTGAATGTTGGTGCTGGAAGACTGTCGGGAAGCACGTCACTATTATTTGTTGGAGTTCCAGTCGCCATGCCTTTGATTATCCTATCCCCGGTAGAAAACTCAAATGGGATTAGAGAATCGTCCCCACGGACGGCGCCAAACTGTTACGGTCCCTTTTTAGGGGGTACCAACAGTCGTCCGGTTCGTTCAACAAACGAACTCGGTTCTGATTTGTTTTAGATGTGGAAGATGATTAAAAGCTGGAAATAAATAAGTGCACAGCGATGTATAGTTGAAACCCCAAGAATTGGGGTGAAAACCACTTGACTAAGAGCAGATTATGCTCTTAGCCTGTTCACTAATCGAATAATTCATAGTTAATACAGCAAAGGCTAAAGAAAATGACAAGGAAAAGAAAGCAGTAAGAATTCCGGCAGGGTAACAGCCTGTTCTTCCGCGTCCAAAGGATCCTGCTATTTCCGTCATCTTGCCCTGTATTTATAGAGTTCATAGCGTGTGTATATCACGCTCTGTAACCGCCTCTGACAGGTTTGTTAGAGGTTGTTATCGTGGGATGTAAAATGAGGTTGGGACCGAGGCGTGGTCTGCGTGATCGGGCCCGAAGCGTGGTAAACGTGGGAAGGCCCGAAGCGTGGAAAACGCGAGATGTGACCGTTCTGTAACCGTTCGGACCGAACCCAGGTGCCAGCTGGCAGAAAACGCTTTAGTTCGTTAAGGTTATCTTCGGTCCTCTCGTTGAACATCGGGCCGCTCTCTATTACGTGTGAAAATGGGCTGAAGGGGTTCGTTTTCACTATTTGAATCGGCCCAACGGTTGCTGGGCCTCACCCATCACAAGGTACCCGATCCTAAAGTTCTCATCACACATGTTCTACGTGTGGTGATTTTGATTTCAAATAAACTTGAATTGATGTTGTTAAAACATGAATACATGTCTTTAGAACCAAGAATAACTTGGTTATACCATGATTTATGTGATTAGACTATAGTTTAAGTGCTTTGACATGAAGTCGTGTTATAATGACTTGCACGATCATTCCGTTTTCGAACATATACTTTTTTTGTATATACAACAAGTATTCGTGATGTTAGGCTTTATTTAGTTTGAATACACTTTTATTTACCAAATTTACAATGTGATTCGAATTAATATCAATCGGCTCATTAATCACATAGTTCCACATGTTCTAGGTGTGATGATTTTCATTTCAATTAAACTAGAATTGATGTTTTTAAAACATGAATACATGTTGTTAGAACCAAGAATAACATGGTTATACCCTGATTTATGTTATTAAACATTATTTTAAATGGTATGATATGAAGTCTTGTTGTTATGACTTGCACGATCATTCCGTTTTCGAACATACTTTATTTGTATATACCACAAGTATTCGTGATGTTATTCATAATTTAGTTTAAATACACTTGGTTTTACCAAATTTACAATGTGATTTGCATGCATATCTTTGGGGTCATTTTCACAATGTTCCACATGTTATAGGTGTGATGATTTTGATTTCAATTTAACTTGAATTGATGTTGTTAAAACATGAATACATGTTGCTAGATCCAAGATTAACTTGGGTTATACCATGATTTACGTGATTAAAGTATACATAAAATGCTATCACATGAAGTAGTGTTGTTACGACTTGCACGATCATTCTGTTTTCGAAGTTACTTTTTTTGTATATACAGCAAGTATTCGTGATGTTAGGCTTTATTTAGTATGAATACACTTGGTTTTACCAAATTTTAAATTTGATTTGAATGAATACCATTAGGCTCATTTTTCACATAGTTCCACATGTTCTAGGTGTGATGATTTTGATTCAATTAAACTTGAATTGATGTTGTAAAAACACTAATACATGTTGTTAGAACCAAGAATAACATGGTTATACCATGATTTATGTGATTAAACTATAGTTTAAATGGTATGACATGAAGTCATGTTGTTATGACTTGCACGATCATTACGTTTTCGAACTTACTTTTATTGTATGTACCACAAGTATTCGTGATGTTAGGCTTTATTTAGTTTAAATACACTTGGGTTTACCAAATTTACAATGTGATTTGCATTAATATCATTCGGCTCATTTTTCACATAGTTCCAAATGTTCAACGTGTGATGATTTTGATTTCAATTAAACTTAAATTGATGTTGTTAAAACATGAATACATGTCTTTAGAACCAAGAATAACTTTGTTATACCATAATTTATGTGATTAAACTATAGTTTAAATGCAATGGCATAAAGTCGTGTTATAATGACAAGCACGATCATTCCGTTTTCGAATTTACTTTTTATGTATATACAACAAATATTCGTGATTTTAGGCTATATTTAGTATGAATTCACTTGGATTTACCAAATTTAAAATTTGATTCGAATGAATATCATTTGGCTCATTCTTTACATAATTCCACATGTTCTAGGTGTGATAATTTGGATTTCAAATATTCATGAATTGATGTTATTAAGACATGATTACATGTTGTTAAAACCAAGAATAACTTGGTTATACCATGATTTTCGTGATTAAACTATAGTTTAAATGATATGACAAGAAGTCGAGTTGTTATGACTTGCACGATCATTCTGTTTTCGAACATACTATTTTGGTATATACAACAAGTATTCGTGATATTAGACTTTATTTAGTTTGAATACAATTTGTTTTACCAAATTTACGTTGTGATTTGCATAAAAATAATTCGGCTCATTTTTCACAGAGTTTCACATGTTCTAGGTGTGATGATTTTGATTTCAATTAAACTTGAATTAACGTTGTTAAATCATGAATAGATGTTGTTGGAATCAAGAATTACTTGGTTATACCATGATTTATGTGATTAAACTATAATTTAAATCCTATGACATGAAGTCGTGTTGATATGACTTTCACGATCATTATGTTTTCGGACTTACTTATTTTGTATATACAACAAGTATTCGTGATGTTAGGCTTTATTTAGTATGAATACACTTGGTTCTACCAAAATTACAATGTGATTTGCATGAATATCATTCGCCTCGTTTTTCACATAGTTCGACATGTTATAGGTGTAATGATTTTGATTTCAATTAAGCTTGAATTGATGTTGTTAAAACATGTATACATGTTGTTTGAACAAAGAATAACTTGGTTATACCATGATTTATGTGATTAAACTCTAGTTTAAATGTTATGACATGAAGTAGAGTTGTTATGACTTGCACGATCATTAAGATTCCGAGAATACTTTTTTGATATATACAACAAGTATTCGTGATGTTAGGATTTATTTAGTTTGAATACACTTGGTTTTACCAAATTTATAATGTGATTTGCATGAATATCATTCGTCTCATTTTTCACATAGTTCCACATGTTCTAGGTGTGATGATTTGAATTCAATTAAACTTGAATTGTTGTAGTTAAAACATGAATACATGTTGTTAGAACAAAGAATAACTTGGTTATACCATGATTTACGTGATTTAACTATAGTTTATATGTTATAAGATGAAGTCGTGTTGCTACGACATCCACGATCATTCCGTTTTTGCACTTAATTTTTTCTGTATACAATAAGTATTCGTGATGTTAGGCTTTATTTAGTTTGAATACACTACGTTTTACCAAAATTATTATTTGATTTGAATGAATATTGTTCGGCTCATTTTTCACATAGTTCCAAATGTTCAAAGTGTGATGATTTTAATTTCAATTAAAATTGAATTGATGTTGTTAGAACCATGAATAACTTGGTTATAGCATACTTTATGTGATTAAACTATAGCTTAAATGCTATTACATGAAGTCGAGTTGTTATGACTTGCACGATCATTCCGTTTTCGAACATACTTTTTTGGTATATACAACAAGCATTCGTGATTTTAGACTTTATTTAGTTAGATTACACTTGGTCTTACCAAATTTACAATGTAATTTGCATGAATATAATTTGGCTCATTTTTCACATAGTTCCACATATTATAGGTTTGATTATTTTGATATCAATTAAACCTGAATTTATGTTGTTAAAACATGAAGACATGTTGTTACAACCAAGAATGACTTCGTTATACCATGATTTATGTGATTAAACTATAGTATTAATGCTATGACATTAAGTCGTGTTGTCATGACTTGCACGATCAATCCGTTTTAGAACTTACTTTTCTTGTATATAGAACAAGTATTCGTGATATTAGGCTTCATTTAGTTAGATTACACTTGGTTTTACCAAATTTACAATGCGATTCGCATGAATATCATTCGGCTCATTTTTCACGTAGTTCCACATGTTTTATGTCTCATGATTTTGATTTCAATTAAATTAGAATTGATGTTGTTAAAACATGAATACATGTTGTTAGAACCAAGAATAACTTGGTTATACCATGATTTATGTGATTAAACTATAGTTTAAATGCAATGACATGAAGTCGTGTTGTTATGACTTGCACGATCATTCCGTTTTCGAACTTACTTTTTTTGTATATAGAACAAGTTTTCGTGATGTTAGGCTTTATTTAGTTTGAATTCACTTTGATCTAGTCTTAAAATATTTTTGGTGTATTTTTGATCAGTCAGAAATTTTGTTTTTTTTTTTTTTTTGGTTGTTAAGACACGAGAAATTACGAGGTTGGGCCCACAATGTGTGGCTTACGTCCTTGGGAGAGCAAAGCTTTACCTGGGTGTTTCACTATGATAAAAAGTTCACAAATACAAAATTTATCTTCTTTCCGATAAAAGTAAGAGTCGTAATCACGATCCGTGACGAAAAATGAGCTCAAAACTGGAAACCCGCGCAAAAGTGTAGAAATCATTGTTCATGGGAAAATATTGTCGCGGATTTCGGCTTTCACATGCAACTTTATCGCGGATTTCACTTGCAATGTGCAATTTTTCGTGGATTTTTCATGTGAACATATTTGGTCGCGGATTTTGGCTTTCATATGCAATTTTATCGCGGATTTTGATCCAGATAGTAAAATTATCGCGGATTTGGAGCCAGAAGGTAAAATTGTCGCAGACTTTGATCCAGAGAGTAAAATTATCGCGAATCTCGGGCCTCAGAGTAAAATTATCGCGAATCTGGAGCCGGAGGGTAAAATTATCGCGAATATGGAGCCAGAGAGTAAAATTATCGCGGATTTTGATCCAGAGATTAAAATGATCGCGAATTTGAGCGCCGAAGCAAGAATTGTCGCGGATTTGATTCCTGGAGTAAAATTATTGCGAATTCTAGGACTTGGAGAATCTAGAATTTCAGACTCCGAGTTTTTCTTCGATTTTGATTCCGATCCTCTTTCAAATGACCAGAGACCTATATTTATAGAGAATTTAGGCCCATTAACTCACTTGTGCATTCAAAGCCCACTCTTGTATAATCTGGCCTAATTCGACCCAACTTCTACGAAAAAACCGATCTCACTCCAGATATAAATCGTAATATCTCCGATAATCCAGGACGCTTCTAGATCGACACGTGGCCCATGAACATATGCAAAACATACTCCGCATAAGTTAATTCATAAGATATAAGCCTGTCGATGAACATGCGTCGTAACATCTTTCGGATGCCAAATTACGAAAATACCCTTGGAGTCACTCCGACTCGTAACTATACGAAAATAGTCGTGTCTCCTCCGGAAACTTCCCATGCGGTCTCCAGGTGCCCAAAGCCAATAACAATATATCAGATTACGGAAAATACCACAGTTGGCGTACCGATTGGACCCGGGGGTGTCCAAATTACGAAAATACCCCCGACGCCATTTCAACCCGAAATAAAATTAGAATACCTTGGGGAATGTGCCAAAAGGTTACCGGGGTATGCGAATTACTAAAATGTCCCCGGGTAATATCGGGTTGTCTCCCATATTATTGCGAATCATCCTGTTTCTCGAGTGTTAGTCGACACCGGAGCTACTACCAACATATTGACTCTTGCGGCCTTTGAGCAGATGGCATTGAAAGGAACCACCCAACTCCAGCCCGTACATACAAAGTTAGTTGGTTTTAATAACAGCGTTGTTGCTGCTGAGGGATTTGTTTTTCTGCCGGTAACCTTGGGCGATCCCAAAATATCAAGAACTTTGATGGTGGAATTTGTGGTGGTGGATCTCCCTATACTCCCTTATAATGCGATCCTTGGGAGAAGTTGTTTGAACCTATTTAGAGCTGTGGTATCTCAACCACATTTGCTGATGAAGTTCCCAACACCGTTAGGGGTCGGGAAGATGAAGGGAGATCAAGAGATGGCGCGCTCTTGTTATAATGTGATGTGTAGAAGTGGTATGGATGGATCGAAAGCGCAGTTACCCGTTTGNGAACCAAGAATAACTTGGTTATACCATGATTTATGTGATTAAACTATAGAATAAATGCAATGACATGAAGTCGGGTTGTTATGACTTGCACAATTATTCCGTTTTCGAACTTACTTATTTTGTATATACAACATGTTTTCGTGATGTTAGGCTTTATTTAGTTAGATTACACTTGTTTTTACCAAGTTTACAATGCGATTTGCATGAATATCATTCGGCTCACTTTTCACATAGTTCCACATATTTTAGGTCTCATGATTTTGATTTCAATTAAACTAGAATTGATGTTATTAAAATATGAATTCATGTTGTTAGAACCAAGAATAACTTGGTTATACCATGATTTATGTGATTAAACTGTAGTTTAAATGCAATAACATGAAGTCGTGTTGTTATGACTTGCACAATTATTACGTTTTCGAACTTGCTTTTTGTGTATATACAACAAGTTTTCGTGATGTTTGACTTTATTTAGTTTGAATACACTTGGTTTTACCAAAATTTATAATGTGATTTGCATGAATATCATTCGTCTCATTTTTTGCATAGTTCCACATGTTCTAGGTGTGATGATATTGATTTCAATTAAACTTGAATTTATGTTGTTAAAACATGAATACATGTTGTTAGAACGACGAATTACTTTTTAAAACATGATTTATGTGACTAAACTATAGTTTAATTGCTATGACTCGAAGTCGTGTTGTTATGACTTGCATGATCATTCCATTTTAGAACTTACTTTTCTTCTATATAGAACAAGTATTCGTGATGTTAGGCTTTATTTAGTTTGAATACACTTGGTTTTATCAAATTTACATTGTGATTTGCATGAATATCATTCGGTTCATTTTTCACACAGTTCCACATGTTCTAGGTGTGATGATTTTGATTTAATTAAACTTGAATTAATGTTGTTAAAACATGAATACATGTTGATAGAACCAAGAATAACTTGGTTGCACCATGATTTATGTGATTAAACTATAGTTTAAATGCAGTGACATCAAGTCGTGTTGTTATGACTTGCACCATCATTCCGTTTTCGAATTTACTTCTTTTTTAAATACAACATGTTTTCGTGATGTTAGGCTTTATTTAGTTAGATTACACTTGGTTTTACTAAATTTACAATGTGATTTGCATGAATATAATTCGTTTATTTTTTCACGTAGTTCCACATGTTCTAGGTCTGATGATTTTCATTTCAATTAAACTTGAATTGATGTTGTTAAAACATGAATACATGTTGTTAGAACCAAAAATATCTTGGTTATACCATGATTTATGTGATTAAACTATAGATTAAATGCAGTGACATGAAGTCGTGTTGTTATGACTTGCACGATCATTCCGTTTTCGAACTTACTTCTCTTTTAAATACAACATGTTTTCGTGATGTTAGGCTTTATTTAGTTAGATTACACTTGGTTTTACTAAATTTACAATGTGATTTGCATGAATATAATTCGTCTCATTTTTCACATTATTCCACATGTTTTAGGTGTGATGATTTTGATTTCTATTATACTTGAATTGATGTTGTTAAAACTTGAATGCATGTTGTTTGAACCAAGAATAACTTGGTTATACCGTGATTTATGTGATTAAACTATAGTTTAAATGCTATGAAATGATGTCGTGCTGTTATGACTTGCACGATCATTAAGTTTTCGAACTTACTTTTTTTATATAGAACAAGTATTCGTTATGTTAGGCTTTATTTAGTTTGAATACACTTGGTTTTATCAAATTTACAATATGATTTGCATGAATATAATTCGTCTCATTTTTCACAAAATTCCACATGTTTTAGGTGTGATGATTTTGATTTCAATTATACTTGAATTGATGTTGTTAAAACGTGAATACATGATGTTAGAACTAAGAATTACTTGGTTATACCATGATTTATGTGATTAAACTATAGTTTAAATGCTGTGACATGAAGTCGTGTTGTTATGACTTGCACGATCATTTAGTTTTCGAACTAACTTTTTATTATATAGAACAAGTATTCGTGATGTTAGGCTTTATTTAGATTGAATACACTTGGTTTTACCAAATTCACAATGTGATTTGCATGAATATAATTCGTCTCATTTTTCACATGTTTCACATGTTTTATGTGTGATGATTTTGATTTCAATTATACTTGAATTGATGTTGTTAAAACGAGAATACATGATGTTAGAACTAAGAATAACTTGGTGATACCGTGATTTATGTGATTAAACTATAGTTTAAATGCTATGACATGAAGTCGTGTTGTTATGACTTGCACGATCATTCCGTTTTCAAACTTACTTTTTTTGTATATAGAACAAGTATTCGTGATGTTAGGCCTTATTTAGTTTGTATACACTTGGTTTTACCAAATTTACAATGAAATTTGCATGAATACAATTCGGCTCATGATCTCGTCTAAAAATATTTTAGAGTATTTTTTTATGATCAGTCAAATTTTAATTACTCGAAATTTAATTTTTGTGAGGACACTAGCGATATACGAGGTTGGGCCCACAATGCGTGAGCTTACGTCCTCGGGAGAGCATAGCTCTACCTTGGTTTTCACTATAATAATCAAAGGATACAAGTACAATCATGAGATAATGATAATCCGAATGAAAACGGTACGAAAAACGATCAATTCCACTCCATCGCACCCGAGGCGACGAAAACTTGCGAATTAAGGTGATGTTCGCGACTTTTCGACATAAACTCACGAATGGTGCCAAAAGTCGCGAGTCTTGGTGCCTAAGCGACGAAAACTCGCGAGTCCAGGTGTCCGGGAGGCGAAAACACGCGAATTGGAGGTCAAGACGACGAAATCTCGCAAATACAACAATGAACACATGCTCTCGCGACTTTTGGTGCAAAAAGTCGCGAGTGTGGCCTTGAAGATGAGGGATTCGCGACTTTNTATCATTGAAGTCCATCAAATTAACATGGATCTCAAGATTTGATGTCGAGGAGATCCTTAGGTATCTCAATATACGCCAACCTTATGAAGAATAACCTCCCTCGCGAGCGGAGATGTGTAAATGTATCGGATACGTTCACCATATAACCCACATTCATTATAACCGAGAATCATGTTGATCCCCAATATATCCGTATCACAGAGCGAAATCCTTTGAATTATTCAAAATATGCCAAATTTTCGATAAATTGACCGAGATGGAATAGTAAAATGCCACCGAAATCCTACCCGGAAAATATCACACTATCATATCACCGTGTGATTGTATTCATAAAATGGATCCTCCCATAAAATTTTGGTAGCGCCAAAAATCCGGAGTATGTGGACTTGTCTTCGGCACATATTCATGCAATATGATAATTTTCCAATGCACTCATAAATAGACCCCCCGGATGAAATCCCTCTCCGGAGGATGGTTAGATTCCCGCTACTAAGGACTCTTCCTGTGGCACTGATTGAGTCCTCGATAAAATATCATTCCTTTCGTCTTCATCTACATAAAGGTTGCAATCTGATACACTTTCTTCATCTATATCACTCTCATGTTAGGAATCCCGGATCCTCACAATACACAACAAGCTCTAAGCTCAGGACAAGAGCTCTCAATGGGATTAAGTCACGGGTTCCCACAGACGGCGCCAAACTGATCTCGTCTAAAAATATTTTAGAGTATTTGATTATGATCAGTCAATTTTTAATTACTCGAAATTTAATTTTTGTGAGGACACGAGCGATATACGAGGTTGGGCCCACAATGCGTGAGCTTACGTCCTCGGGAGAGCATAGCTCTACCTTTTTTTTCACTATTATAGTCAAAGGATACAAGTACAATCATGAGATAATGATAATCCGAATGAAAACGGTACGAAAAACGATCAATTCCACTCAATCGCACCCGAGGCGACGAAAACTTGCGAATTAAGGTGATGTTCGCGACTTTTGGACATAAACTCGCGAATGGTGCAAAAAGTCGCGAGTCTTGTGCCTAAGGGACGAAAACTCGCGAGTCCAGGTGTCTGGGAGGTGAAAACACGCGAATCGGAGGTCCAGGCGACGAAATCTCGCAAATACAACAATGAACACATGCTTTCGCGACTTTTGGTGCAAAAAGTCGCGAGTGTGGCATTGAAGATGAGGGATTCGCGACTTTTGGATCAAAAAGTCGCGAGTGGGGCAAAAAGTGGCTAAACCGGGAGCTTTGGGAAGCGTGCCAAGAGTCTGAACCCTTTTCTGGGGCATAGGGTCTTGTATTTATAGTTAAACTCGGCCCAATAAGTGAACTTAAGGTCCAAAAGCCCAATCTTAGTCAAATTAGCCCAACTTACTTAGAAAATATCCAATTAATCCGGAATAAGTGTCACAGCGCCACTAAACTTCTGGACTACATCCCGGTCGAGAGTTTAGTCGGAAATGCGGTGAGAAAATACCGGAAAATCTCGTATATCAGTTCTTTGCCTCCAAAGAGTGAATACGCAGCCACATATCATCACTGCACCCCGACGATATGCTCCCGGTGGCATATTACGAAAATACCCCTGGCCCCGTCCGGGGCCGAAATAGCCCAAAACATCTCAAAACACTTACAGAAGCCTTATATGGGGTCCAGAATGCCTGAATCACGAGAATACCTTCGAGAACGCCTCGCGATAGACATATTAAAATACCGAAAATACCACATAGCCACGTCGTACGAGCCCCGAGTTTAACATAATTACATAAATAACCTCGGGCATTATCAATAGTCCCCTGGTTTTCAGATTCAGATTCTGAGTCGTAAACCAGATTATATCAGCTCGTCTAGAAATCCAGAACTCGTTCATAAACTTTTAACAATACCATGAATAAGGTCAAAGTCATCTTGTTATTACTAACGGAATCAGATTTCGAGATGAATTGAGAATTTCACGCTTCTTCAACTTGGAGTGCATGCTCTTATACGTATCACTTTTTACTTTGCATACTAGTGCGCTTCGTTATTGACTTAAATTATGATGCATCGTTTCGATTTGTTAGTATTACTCGATCGAACTTAGAAAATATTTCTCAACTGTCATCAAGATGTTTTAGTTTCGCATTGGGGCTCTCGCTTTCTTCTTAGTCAAAGTTCCGTTTTTCATAACTTTGAGGGTTCGCTCGACTCCTTAACTCCATAATTCAATCCTGTTACCATCGTATATTTTTTCCAGCGTCATATATTTTTTTCCACAAAACACCGAGCTCATATATTTTTTCCACAAAACATCGAGCTCATATATTTTTTCCAGCATGAGATATCCACATCTTCTAGGAAGAAAATCACTCTGCCGCCTTTGTCAGGAGGTTGATACTTATTCCTTTGTCATTCCCACTAATTTACAATTATCGGCTACCGTAAAGGCTTTTGCCTATATAGCATGCGTGCTTTCTTAGTAAGGGCCGTTGAAATAAACAAGGTCATATGTTTAAACATGAAGTGCAACGTTTGAATTTGGAATTGAGTTCCCAACTTTAAGGCGAAATGACGACTTACTGTCTCTTTTAGATACGATCACATAAAAAGTCCATAAAAGCAAGGTGTGTCTAGCAGACGTCTAAGAATTAAGATTCCCTTTTTTTTTAATGAGTTTCTCTTGCGGCGAGATTCGCCTCGGAAGACACTAGCTTAACTCTCATAAGAAGGACAAGAAACGTCATACTTTCGTCATACACTCATAAGTTTCCTTTGATAAAAGGAGTCACACTTCCGTCTGAGTTTGATACTCTCTATCTTCAAATTTAAGATTTGCCTCTACTTGATTCTGTGTATAGGAAAAGCTTACAATTCGATCAAGCCTGATAGATAATTATATATTCGTGGTGTTATCTCAGGTAAGAAAATCCATGCCGTCCTTAAAACGACTTTACAATATCTCCAATGGGAAATAAGATAATCCATGTCATGCTCGCAATAATTCTCTAGACCGTATGACCGTAAATAGCTACGCACGTGTTAAACAATAACGTGATAATCCGTCTCTCTCATAAATAATGAACCCGAGCCATCCATAAATACTTAAGACCCATTCATAATGTGTTGAAAGAGTCTACTCCTTTCGGGGGTAATTACTTGATCACTTTCGTATGGATCCTGATCAGGAGTCTCTCATCGTAGGAGATCGTAACACAAGTTTCCTCGTCATACATAAGGGAATGACCCTTGACTATCGCAACTTCGTTTAAGGGAGCGATTTTAATACATCCAGGCTAGCTTCTTGGTTCTTTCAATCATAACAAAAAATACGAGACAGTCATGAGACAATTACTGGATAAACCATTTATACGAAATAAAAATACAGGCTCATCCACTTAACATATATTCATCATGTTCATCGCTGACATAAACAAGCGCCCAACAATAACTTGATTCTATCTCTTTGACTTATCCACTTGACATTCGAAGAACGGGCGAATGACACAATATTGTTCGAGACAAAAATACCTCTTCATGTGAGGCAGTTTTCACAACTTATCAAATGACTATTTTGTGCTTTCGGCGAGACAAACGTCTTTCTCTATATCTGTCCGAAACAAATCCACTTCGTATGCCGCTTACAATCTTTATCGAGAATTTTTCTGTATAGATTTGCTCATTCACCAATAAACAAACCGTCGTGTCGTAAGCTATCGAAGGTACCAAACAAGAGATTTGTTAATCATCAAATGGGAAAATATCGGTGTCATTAAATGTCCTTATACGACAAACATTTTATCCATAATATCCTTTGCTGTGGGATACTTTTTCGATCACTTTGATCATAACTGTGAGTCACCAGTCGTAGAAGAATTAAGTTGAATTCATACCATATGGTGAATATTTGGCTACTCTAATCATTTCTCTGAATGAAAACCATGAAAACGATCCATCATCAAGTAAATATATGTGCAGATGATTAAGCCTAAATGATAGATTTTCGAGCCAATAGTCTCTTGGTAGGGTATCATTTTTCAATTTCTGTAATATCTGAGATTGCCCGATTATAACTAACGAGAATTGATACCATAAGGCCATCAATTGGTCAATTTGACGGTCAATGAAAATACGCATTTGCAAATAATGAAGTCCGTGCTATGGGACCGTACTAAGTTGGTTTAGCGAATGAAGTCATGTTATAATGTGGCTTCATAACTACACCGCTAATACACACTTCTCTTGATATTAAATAACTTAATAGTCCTCGTCATTTAATGAAACTTCCTTTCATTTCTCTTCAATTTCTCCGATCGCCTTAAGAAAGATCTAATATCGAATAATCTCAATCAAGAAGATTTTCTCCCAAAAATAATAATAGTTCTCATATGATTAGTTAGCCGATTCAGAATAAATACTCCCTCGGCGTGACTTGGCGAAGAGATATTTCATGAATATGACAGGGATTCCAGATAATCAACTAAAGTTTAAATGCTATTTCCGATCTTGGGTGCGAGTCCCTAGTAATCATAACGTTTGTTGAATGCAAACCATAAAGCGACTATTTTCCAGTTTCCAATCGTTTATTCAAATGAAAACCATACGCACGATCACAGTCAAAGATTAACCGCTCAGCCATCCCAATCGCAATAAAAAATGCTTGACCTTTTAATAGGTTTTGCTCCTAGTGGACGATAGATAGCTAACCACTCAAACGCGTGGCTTAATATTTTCTATGATAATAAATAACGCGCTTTCATCTGGGTTATCGGCCATGAATTTCGTGAAAAAGGATATCTCTGTCGCACAAGCAACATTTAGTATGTCTCATAAAAATATGTTCTCTACGAACTTGCATTCTAGTTGAGCATAAACATGAATCTCGGCATGCACTGTCCCACAGGTATAAACTTGCACCAAGGGTCAACATATTATCATAGGGTCTCATGAAGCACCCACAATTCACTACACATTATCTCCGTGTATAGACTTGCACCCGGCGCTATCATACTCTCGCCGCCGATATATACTTCCACCCGGGGCCATCACACTCTCGCCGCCGGTATATACATGCACCCGGAGCCATCACACTTTCGCCTCCGGTATATACTTGCACCCGGAGCCATCACACTCCCGACCCATCCATAAGACGGCATCACTACTTACTCGGCCCGTCCATAAGACGGTGCCATCACATTCTCGACCCGTCCATAAGACGGCGTCACCACTTACTCGGCCCGTCCATAAGAGGGCGCCATCACATTCTCGACCCGTCCATAAGACGGCGTCACCACTTACTCGGCCCGTCCATAAGACGGCGCCATCACACCCTCGACCCGTCCATAAGACGGCGTCATTCGGCCCGTCCATAAGACGGTGCCATGCGGAAATGGACCAGCCTCCGACGAGGGCGCGACCCTCGCCGACGTGTCATGGAGGAGTCAGGTATATACTTGCACCCTGATTTGCCACGGAAATATGCTCGGTTCTAAGCCGGCTATGTCATAATAAATCGGGCCCCTTGACATATTCCAACAGTAATTATGTATAAACGATTCTGCTGCAGACAGAAGGACTCATCATGTTCAAAATATTTTGACGCAATATCTAATTTGACGAGTTTGAAAATGATCGACTACAAGACAGGCGGTACATTGCATTTCTAATCTAACCTATTAAATTATTCCATCCTCCATCATACTAAAATGCAATGGACCTACTCCTATCTTACCAGTCCCCTAGTCGATTGAATTCATGTCGTCAAAAAAGATACTTAAAAAATTAGAATATGACCACAAAAAAGAGGGGAAAATTTTATTTTAAAAAGATCGATGAGTCACGTCTATACACAATACTTGCGCAAATTGGCAATATGCAAGTCCGTAGCTGCTCCTCTCCGCTCGTGTCCACATGTGGAGGCCACACGTGACACCTACATCAATCACTTGACTTCCCATGTATATCGATAACATCACTAACTATTATGAGTGCCTACATGTGGAGACCACACGCGACACTTGCTTTCACGCCATTCACCCATGATCTTTTCCAATAATTGTGCAAAGTATCTTACGAAGAGTTTCTTTGCATTATCCAACACGAATTCCTCAAGAATCACACACCAGCAAGCAACACGATCATAGCGAATTTTCTCTTTCATGTTCCCAAACTTGGGATACTCATTCAACTTATATAAGTTCAATGGCTCATTTCAATACCATAATGCGCAATTCGTTCATATCCACAGCCATCGCGAAGGTCCATACTAATGTCAATCCCCAACTGTCGAATGAGAAATCATGAACAATTGTTTAATTGTCGCCACATATACCTAGTGCAAATATGACTCAACTTAAAATTTCGCTTGCGATATTCACCGAAGATACCTAGGGCAACACTGACCAAATATCTCACTTAACTTGCAATATTTATCCCATCATCTTCTCACACTCATCATAGTCCCCCGCATAAACTTCTTTCTTGAATGCACTTAGCTTCGCACAAGATGATGAGCGGAGATATAAATTGTTTACTAACCGATTCTACTTGCCAGTTCTGATACTTATAAGCAAACTCGGTTGACAATTACACGATTTCAAAGATTGGCCTTCATCTTGAGATAATCTCACTAGTGATTTCTCCATAATGACGATAGGCACAAGTATTCTCTTGCATCGCAATACACTTCACTGTCTAATATATAAATCTTGAAAACCCATTATTCTGAACATCTCACGAATGCATAGAATGCATGTCACTATACATCTTTGTTTATCGATCCGGAGAAAGGTAGACTTTTATATGCTGACTTAAGGATAAATCCGTTAGCACTATCATGTTAGAATAAATAAAAGAATCCCTCGAGCAGAAAGACATGACTTCCCGTTAATCGATAAAATGTATCATGAATTCGAACAATAATGGGTTTCACTCCCGTCAACAAACTTTCATTCTTCCGAGTGAAATAAACTATAGGTTTTTGTACTCGCCTCCCTTGGTTGCTGGTTCAAAAATCATGATTATATCATCTCCAAATTAATTCAAAACTATTATAATGTCCACATATTCTTCCATATTGACGAAAAGTTTTTATTCGCAAGTCTCCAATGTTGACTGAATTAGTTTTCGGAGTACCGCAATTATCCGCTAACTCTATTTTGATAATAAGAAATTCCGCTCATAACAACGTACTAAGCATACTCGTTTTATTACATGGAAACTTTTGGTGTATATCCCAATATTGGGTTAAATAGCATGGGTCTCAACTTCACCGGCCATCAAAACCTGTGTAGTACCAAGAGCGGCTATTGCAAATGTGACACGTCATGTACTATTCATTCCAACGATTAATTGGAAGGAAATAATTACTCCACCCTTTCATGTCAATAGAAGGCTCCGCATATATGGTCACTTTAAGGAGACTCACTTTCGTAACATCTTAAATCCTCTCTCTTAACCGGTCTAAGGTCGGATCAGCAGAATTGGACCTTTTGTAGTCTCCTACTAACATCATTACGACCCTTCTTTCTCTTCATCAAACCCAACTAAGGCAATACTTATGACTTCATTGAATGCGCAAAACATAAACCCAAAGGTTTATGATGAGGAGTAGAGACATAAACGAATCGATTTTTATATAACACTTTCAACCTTCAAAGCAACCCGAGTATGTAGTTATCAATTTATATATCGCTTACAAACATCATAGACCAAGAAGAATTTCCTTCTATCACTAACAACTCACATCTAGAAGGATTCCACCTCACTCAATACTTCATCAATATATTCAATCACTCGCTTAAATATTGGAAATGATTACTTGCAGACCGGTTTTTATCTATATACCATCACTATTGACTTCCATACAGTCTTCTTCTCACATCTTTAAATATTGATCTCATCGACCGTTAATAAGTAGCATCTGGTTTCTTCAAACCAAAAGGCTTAATTGAAAAACTTCAAGTATTCACAAACTTAAACATTATGTCAAGGTCGACGATAGATATAGGTCCTCTGTAGGCATCGTTCGACTTTGGAGCCACAAATAGGTTCGCGATACATTATGTGCATTTCATAGAGCCCTTCCTTGCAATAGGACTTCCACATCTTCAATAACTATGTTTTCATTTTCACGGGAGAATATCCACCTCTTTCGAGGAATTCTTTTTCATTCTTAAAAATCCCCTTAATAATAGAGGTATATTCTCTTGTATCCGTCCTTACCCGGGAGCTCGTCCGACGTCGTTATTGGTATTTTCGGTATTTTCATATTTTTATCGGATTGCATTCTCAAGTGGTTTTCTCGTAATTCTGGCTTGCTGGGCCCCATATAAAGTCTCTGCAAGCATTTTGATATGTTTCGGGTCATTTCAGCCCCAGAGGGGGCCAGGGGTATTTTCGTAATTTGCCACCCGGGAGCGCAACGGTCAGGTGCGATGATGTTATGTGGCCGCATATTCGCTATCTGGAAGCAGTGGATTATTTTACGGGGTCCTCCGGTATTTTCTCATCAATATCCTCGCCTAATTCTGGATCGAGACGCATTTCCGAAGTTATATTTCAGAACGGTATTTGTTCTAATTTAATTGGATATTAGTTGAGGTGTCTTGGGCTTAATCTAATGAAATTGGACTCTTGGGCCTAAGCTTGTGTTTTGGGCTACATTTCTCTATAAATAGAGGTCCTAAGGCATTGAGAAGGGGTTGGATCCTTTTCGCATCTCCCAAAGCGAGACTTTCACTCGAAATCGCGAGATTTCAACACTGCAATTACTATTCGCGAGATTTCGTACCNTCAAGGTCGACGATAGATATAGGTCCTCTGTAGGCATCGTTCGACTTTGGAGCCACAAATAGGTTCGCGATCGATTATGTGCATTTCATAGAGCCCTTCCTTGCAATAGGACTTCCACATCTTCAATAACTATGTTTTCATTTTCACGGGAGAATATCCATCTCTTTCGAGGAATTCTTTTTCATTCTTAAAAATCCCCTTAATAATAGAGGTTCCATCTTTATACCTTTTTCTCTTTTCCTTCTAGAACAAAACCATATCATGTGAATACGATCTTCCATTTAGAATGACACTATATAGATGCATGTCTTCGCATTAGAAATCGTCGTATCGCTTCGTAACATAACACTAGGAACATATCTTGCCGACACATGATTTCCCTTTTACTCCGGAACATAATAATAGAGCTATCAAAGAGGAGTAGGGATATGGTAGCTCCGATTAGATTTAAAGCACTTCATCCCATGGGAAAATTGTAAAAGAGGATAGGAAGATCCACCACTACGAATTCCGTTAATAAAGACCTTGATATTTCCTGATATCCCAATGTGATTGGAAAAATAACAAATCGTTCAAAAGCAACAAAAATGTTGTTAAACCAGACTAACTCAATACGTTGCTTATTAAGTAATACCAAGACATTTGATAGGATGCACATATGGTCAAGGTACTTGCCGGCTTGATAATGTCGCAGGTTAATTAATAAAGAATGCTCAATAATCATATATTTCCGGACGAATACCATTCCGGGCGATCAATAAAATGCCACAACTTTGATATCTCTTTCGTAAACTCCAATAGGCATAGTCGTATAACGGTTGATGCTTCTGAAAATCCAAAAACCATAATTCTCAAATATCTTTAAATAACTGCTTATCATCTTGATGAATACATTCTAAGCGACATCCATTCTGGATAATGAAGTAAATCGAACACATGAAGCCTTCACGATAAAATAAGAATAATCCGAACGAATACCATTTCGGATGATTAAGAAAAATAATCAAATGCTCTTTTCAACATAGGGTTCATGTTATTAATAATTTGATCATCGAGTAGAGATTTAACTTCAACTATTGAAGCTCAATCGTTTCCTTTAATTCCAAATCCTCAAGCATAATTCCAAGAGTTGCGAGACTCTTCAAGGGGTTTCGTTAATGCAGACCCACACGATTCAAATAGACAACACCGATCGTTAAAGACATGACCCATTTTTTCGAACAACAATTAATCACCAATGAAAACCAGGGCGATTTGACTACTCCACAAACATGNCAGGGGTATTTTCGTAATTTGCCACCCGGGAGCGCACCGGTCAGGTGCGATGATGTTATGTGGCCGCATATTCGCTATCTGGAAGCAGTGGATTATTTTACGGGGTCCTCCGGTATTTTCTCATCAATATCCTCGCCTAATTCTGGATCGAGACGCATTTCCGAAGTTATATTTCGGAACGGTATTTGTTCTAATTTAATTGGATATTAGTTGAGGTGTCTTGGGCTTAATCTAATGAAATTGGACTCTTGGGCCTAAGCTTGTGTTTTGGGCTACATTTCTCTATAAATAGTGGTCCTAAGGCATTGAGAAGTGGTTGGATCCTTTTCGCATCTCCCAAGGCGAGACTTTCACTCGAAATCGCGAGATTTCAACACTGCAATTACTATTCGCGAGATTTCGTACCGAATCTCGCGGCCAGCCCAGACTCGCGAGGAATCGCACCAAACCTCGCGACCAGGCCATGCCTTATACCAAATCTCGCGGCCAGCCCAGAATCGCGAGGAATCGCACCAAACCTCGCGACCAGGCCATGCCTTATACCAAATCGCGCGGCCAGCCCAGAATCGCGAGGAATCGCACCAAACCTCGCGACCAGGCCATGCCTTATACCAAACCTCGCGACTAGCCCTTCTCGCGAGAAACCAGACCAAACCTCGCAACTAGTCCAGGCTCGCGAGATTTCGAGCCAAATCTCGCTGCCAGGCTTGACACAGCCCTTCTTCGCGACATTTCGTCATATTTGGCTTTTTGGAGTATATTTGATCGTTTCTCGGGTCGATTTCATTCGGATTATCGTTATTACATCGTTGTATTCGTTTCTCAATGATTATTATAGTGGAAACCAAGGTAGAGCTTCGCTCTCCCGAGGACGTAAGCCCACACATTGTGGGCCCAACCTCGTACATCGCTCGTATCCCCACAACAACATAATTTACGAATTAATCATAAATTGACTGATCTAAAAATAAATATCCAAAACATTTTTAGACTAGATCAAGTAGGGATATGGTAGCTCCGATTAGATTTAAAGCACTTCTTCCCAAGGGAAAATTGTAAAAGAGGATAGGAAGATCCACCACTACGAATTCCGTTAATAAAGACCTTGATATTTCCTGATATCCCAATGTGATTGGAAAAATAACAAATCGTTTAAAAGCAACAAAAATGTTGTTAAACCAGACTAACTCAATACGTTGCTTATTAAGTAATGCCAAGACATTTTCAAGGATGCACATATGGTCAAGGTACTTGCCGGCTTGATAATGTCGCAGGTTAATTAATAAAGAATGCTCAATAATCATATTTTTCCGGACGAATACCATTCCGGGAGATCAATAAAATGCCACAACTTTGATATCTCTTTCGTGAACTCCAATAGGCATAGTCGTATAACGGTTGATGCTTCTGAAAATCCAAAAACCATAATTCTCAAATATCTTTAAATAACTACTTATCATCTTGATGAATACATTCTAAGCGACATCCATTCTGGATAATGAAGTAAATCGAACACATGAAGCCTTCACGATAAAATAAGAATAATCCGAACGAATACCATTTCGGATGATTAAGAAAAATAATTAAATGCTCTTTTCAACATAGGGTTCATGTTATTAATAATTTGATCATCGAGTAGAGATTTAACTTCAACTATTGAAGCTCAATCGTTTCCTTTAATTCCAAATCCTCAAACATAATTCCAAGAGTTGCGAGACTCTTCAAGGGGTTTCGTTAATGCAGACCCACACGATACAAATAGACAACACCGATCGTTAAAGACATGACCCATTTTTTCGAACAACAATTAACCACCAATGAAAACCAGGGCGATTTGACTACTCCACAAACATGCTCGAATCTACTGAATGATTAGTAAGAGACTTGATAGTCCATATAACAGTTACTAAGTAGAGATGTCGAGACATAAATATACGCTTTATAAAATGAGAAGACGAAACCGCCTTTGAATAATACACTTCCACTCGGGAGTTTCATTTTATGATTCTATCATAACCTTACGCATTTCGTGGTTATCCGTTGATTAATACCTTGGCATTTTAAGCACATCTTCACTATCCATATTGGAAGCTACTTCTTCTGTCACGATAAATACATTTATTCGCGAACTTCTTATCTTCCATACTAGTTTTGTCATAATAATCTATCGATGCGTTATATTCCCAAAAGCTTATCATTCGACTCTTCAATTTGTATATTAAGATACTCACTTCCTCACTATAGGACATGTACGATCCATGTACCAATAAACAGTTCAATAAGTTTTCATGAACTTCCATAGTCTCCGAGTCTTGAACCTTAAACCACCAAAGTAACCGATATGACGTATGGAATATGCACGATAGCTATATAGACTCTTCACGAATGGATAACCGGAAAACCCCGTTGATAACTCAAAACAAGAAAAACCCACATCATTAATTTCAGTCTTTCACAAGTTCTATCATCCCGAACAAACTGAGTACATATTGAGTAAGCTCCTCCATACTCATGGCGTCTTTCTTCAGGTCATGTTAAACAGTTATTAGCGAGAGTGGCTGTGTGTTATCGGGTTGAATATTCAAGTCAACTCCCTCGACCTCGGTCCCTGGCATTCCTTCCACCATGCTACCCAGCTCATTAAACTAATCGTGCATCAAAACCAATTTATATCGGACACCGATTTTCGACACCCACATTAGCATGTCCGAAACTGTGATGAAAAAGGACAAAATATGATAAAACTTATGA
This sequence comes from Utricularia reniformis, assembly GCA_009725065.1. Classification (NCBI taxonomy): domain Eukaryota; kingdom Viridiplantae; phylum Streptophyta; class Magnoliopsida; order Lamiales; family Lentibulariaceae; genus Utricularia; species Utricularia reniformis. The sequence goes on from RWGZ01000968.1 coordinate 194,391, forward strand.
GTCCCCGGTGTCGGTTCTTATAATACGGGATCCTTCTCTCTTGTGTTAAACCATGGTGAGAAATATACTAGAACTGAATAAATACACTTGCAATTGAATACCAACAAGATTTGTGTGCTGAACTTCGGCAGCGATACATTCGATCGATCACACGAATGGCAACAATGTCGAGTGTACTTGTTAGGCCAAGCTCTTCCATATTCTACGGTGGATCCTCCAGATATTGCAACGATCAACTCTTCTCTTGTCGTCCATAACCTCTAATTTTACTACGAACCTTACTTCTTACATTAATGCTATCGAAAAATAGTATAAATATTCCTTCAAAAATTCACACATCGGATCCAATGGCTGGACTAGGATCGAAACTAGGATCGTGGTCATATAATTGCTATTCACAACGTCACATATCCTTGAGAACCAACAAATATTTCACATGACCATACACATATACTCATATAACTCTTATTTTTCCCGGTCAATTAACTCATGTTGACTTGGGTCCTCCAACTTTCCGTGGCTATTATACTCACCAACGACTCGACGCACACTTATACCATTAAGCAACACGCAGATAAATCCTCCTAATGCCACTACGCATCCGCTAATTCGCAATTTGAGGTTAACGTGCTTCACAAGTGCTCCATGCAATACACAAAACCACCACAAAACTGGATAGAAAACCACACAATACCTCCGAGGAATCGTTCCGTCGTTCCGATTAAAACTCATACCTGAATCCCAATATGAAATAGTAGAAAACCTCGGCAAGTAATTGAATTATTGTAGAGTAAGCCATTCCAAATATCACGCAAAGTACATGGTCATATCATTGAAGTCCATCAAATTAACATGGATCTCGAGATTCATGTCGAGGAGATAATTAGGTATCTCAATATACGCCAACCTTATGAAGAATAACCTCCCTAGCGAGCGGAGATGTGTAAATGTATCGGATACGTTCACCATATAACCCTCATTCATTATAACCGAGAATCATGTTGATCCCCAATATATCCGTATCACAGAGCGAAATCCTTTGAATTATTCAAAATATGCCAAATTTTCGATAAATTGACCGAGATGGAATAGTAAAATGCCACCGAAATCCTACCCGGAAAATATCACACTATCATATCACCGTGTGATTGTATACATAAAATGGATCCTCCCATAAAATTTTGGTAGCGCCAAAAATACTGAGTATGTGGACTTGTCTTCGGCACATATTCATGCAATATGATAATTTTTTTTTTTGGAACCCTTGCATCCCTTTGACATGTCTTCGGCACATATTCACGCAATATGATAATTTTCCAATGCACTCATAAATAGACCCCCCGGATGAAATCCCTCTCCGGAGGTTGATTAGATTCCTGCTACTAAGGACTCTTCCTGTGGCACTGATTGAGTCCTCGATAAAATATCATTCCTTTCGTCTTCTACTACATAAAGGTTGCAATCCGATACACTTTCTTCATCTATATCACTCTCATGTTAGGAATCCCGTATCCTCACAATACACAACAAGCTCCAAGCTCAGGACAAGAGCTCTCAATGGGATTAAGTCTCGGGTCTACACGGACGGCGCCAAACTGATCTCGTCTAAAAATATTTTAGAGTGTTTGTTTATGATCAGTCAATTTTTAATTACTCAAAATTTAATTTTTGTGAGGACACGAGCGATATACGAGGTTGGGCCCACAATGCGTGAGCTTACGTCCTCGGGAGAGCATAGCTCTACCTTGGTTTTCACTATAATAATCAAAGGATACAAGTACAATCATGAGATAATGATAATCCAAATGAAAACGGTACGAAAAACGATCAATTCCACTCCATCGCACCCGAGGCGACGAAAACTTGNCGTCTTGCCCTGTATTTATAGAGTTGCCGGCGAGTGTAATCCACGTCCTGTAACCGCCTCTGACAAGTTTGTTAGAGGTTGTTATCGCAGGATATAAAACGAGGCTGGGACCGATGCGTTGTCTGCGTGATCGGGCCCGAAGCGTGATAAACGTGACAGGGCCCGAAGCGTGGAAAGCTTGAGCCTGTAACCGTTTTGTAACCGTTCGGACCGAACCACGGAGCCAGCTGGCAGATAACGCTTATTTTTACTAAGTTTATCTTCGGTCCTCCGCGTTGAACATCGGGCCGCTCTTCCTAAAGGCGTGATTGGGCTGTGAGAGTTCGTTTTGATTATTTATGTTGGCCCAACCGTTATCGGGCCTCACCTATTACAGGGTACCCGGTCCTAGAGTTCTCATCAAAGGTGATGTTCGCGACTTTTGGACATAAACTCGCGAATGGTGCCAAAAGTCGCGAGTCTTGGTGCCTAAGGGACGAAAACTCGCGAGTCCAGGTGTCCGGGAGGCGAAAACACGCGAATCGGAGGTCCAGGCGACGAAATCTCGCAAATACAACAATGAATACATGCTCTCGCGACTTTTGGTGCAAAAAGTTGCGAGTGTGGCCTTGAAGATGAGGGATTCGCGACTTTTGGATCAAAAAGTCGCGAGTGGGGCACAAAGTGGCGAAACCGGGAGCTTTGGGAAACGTGCCAAGAGTCTGAACCCTTTTCTGGGCCTAGGGTCTTGTATTTATAGAAAAACTCGGCCCAATAAGTGGACTTAAGGTCCAATAGCCCAATCTTAGTCAAATTAGCCCAACTTACTTAGAAAATATCCAATTATTCCGGAATAAGTGTCACAGCGCCACTAAACTTCCGGACTACATCCCGGTCGAGAGTTTAGTCGGAAATGCGGTGAGAAAATACCGTAAAATCTCGTATATCAGTTCTTTGCCTCCAAACAGTGAATACGCAGCCACATATCATCACTGCACCCCACCGATGTGCTCCCGGGTGGCAAACTACGAAAATACCCCTGGCCCCGTTCGGGACCGAAATAGCCCAAAACATCTCAAAACACTTACAGAAGCCTTATATGGGGTCCAGCATGCCTGAATCACGAGAATACCCTCGAGAACGCCTCGCGATAGACATATAAAAATACCGAAAATATCACATAGCCACGTCGGACGAGCCCCGAGGTTAACATAATTACATAAATAACCTCGGGCAATATCACACTTGGTTTTTCATAATTTACAATGTCATTTGTATGAATATGATTTACATCTTTCACATAGTTTCACAAGTTCTGGGTGTGATGATTTTGATTTCAATTAAACTTGAATTGGTGTGGTTAAAACATGAAAACATGTTGTTAGAACAAAGAATAACTTGGTAATACCATGATTTATGTGATTAAATTATAGTTTAAATGCTTTTGGCTTGAAGTCACATTGTTATGACCTGCACGAGCATTCCGTTTTCGAACATACTTTTTTTGTATATATAACATGTGTTCGTGATATTAGCGTTTATTTAGTTTGATAAAATTTGGTTTTACGAAATTTACAATATCATTTGTATTTATATTATTCGGCTCATTTCTCGCATAGTTCAACATGTTCTAGGTGTGATGATTTTGATTTCAATTAAACTTCAATTGATGTGGTAAAAACATGAAAACATGTTGTTAGAACAATGAATAATTTGGTTATAAAATGATTTATGTGATTAAACTATAGTTTAAATGCTTTTGCCATGAAGTCACGTTGTTATGACTTGCATGAGCATTCCATTTTCGAACTTACTTTTTTTGTATATAAAACATGTGTTAGTGATGTTAGCGTTTGTTTAGATTGAATACACTTTGTTTTGCCAAATTTACAATGTCATTTGTATAAATACGATTTTGCTCATTTTTTCACATAGTTCCACATGTTCTTGGTGTGATTATTTTCAAATCAATTTAACTTTAATTTATGTGGCTAAAAACATGAAAACATGTTGTTAGAACAATGAATTACTTGGTCATACCATGATTTATGTGATTAAACTATAGTTTAAATACTTTCGGCTTGAAGTCACGTTGTTATGACCTGCTCGAGCATTCCGTTTTCGAACATACTATTTTTGTATATAAAATATGTGTTCGTGATGTTAGCGTTTATTTAGTTTGATAAAATTTGGTTTTACCAAATTTTCAATGTCATTTGTATGAATATTATTCGGCTATTTTCTAACATAGTTCCACATGTTCTAGGTATGATGATTTTGACATCAATTAAACATCAATTGATGTGTTTAAAAAATGAAAACATGTTGTTAGAACAAAGAATGACTTTGTAATACCATGATTTATGTGATTAAACTTTACTTTAAATGCTTATGGCATGAAGTCACGTTGTTCTGACTTGCACTAGCATTCCGTTTTCGAACTTACATTTTATGTATATAAACCATGTGTTCGTGATATTATCGTTTATTTAGTTTGAATACACTTATTTTTACCAAATTTACAATGTCATTTGTATGAATATGATTCGGCTCATTTCTCTCATAGTTCCACATGTTCTAGGTGTGATGCTTTTGATTTCAATTAAATTTGAAGTGATGTGGTTAAAACATGAAAACATGTTGTTAGAACAAAGAATGACTTTGTAATACCATGATTTATGTGATTAAACTATAGTTTAAATGATTTTGACTTGAAGTCACATTGTTATGACTTGCACGAGCATTCCGTTTTCGTACATATTTTTTTTGTATATACAACATGTGTTCTTGATGTTTGCGTTTAATTAGTTTGTACACTTGGTTTTACCAAATTAACAATGTCATTTGTATGAATATGATTTGGCTCATTTTTCACATTGATCCACATGTTCTAGGTGTGATGATTTTGATTTCAATTAAACTTGAATTTGATATTGTGTTAAAATATTTGTGGTGTTTTTGATTAGTCAAATTTATTTATTTATTTTTTTTTTCTTTTGTTAAGACACGAGAAATTACGAGGTTGGGCCCACAATGTGTGGGCTTACGTCCTCGAGAGAATGCAGCTCTACCTGGGTGTCTCACTATGATAAAAAGTTCACAATTACAAAATATATTCTCATGATTTATGTGATTAAACTATAGTTTAAATGCTTTTGCCATGAAGTCACGTTGCTATAACATGCACGAGCATTACGTTTTCGAACTTACTTTTTTTGTATATAAAACATGTGTTCGTGATGTTTGCGTTTATTTATTTTGAATACACATGGTTTACCAAATTTACAATGTCATTTATATGAATATGATTTTGCTCATTTTTTCACATAGTTCCACATGTTCTTGGTGTAATTGTTTTCAAATCAATTTGACTTGAATTGATGTGGCTAAAACATGATAACATGTTGTTAGAACAATGAATAACTTGGTTATACCATGATTCATGTGATTAAACTATAGTTTAAATGCTTTTGGCATGAAGTCACGTTGTTATTACTTGCACGAGCATTCCGTTTTTTATCTTACTTTTTTTGTATATATAACATGTGTTCGTGATATTAGCGATTATTTAGTTCAAATACACTTGGTTTTACAAAATTTACAATGTCATTTGTATGAATATGATATGGCTCATTTTTAACATAGTTCCACATGTTCTAGGTGTGATGATTTTGATTTCAATTAAACTTCAATTGATGTGGTTAAAACATGAAAACATGTTGTTAGAACAAAGAATAACTTGGTAATACCATGATTTATGTGATTAAAATATAGTCTAAATGCTTTTGTCTTGAAGTCACGTTGTTATGACTTGCACGAGCATTCAGTTTTCGAACATATTTTATTTGTATATACAACATGTGTTCATGATTTTAACGTTTATTTAGTTTGATAAAATTTGCTTTAACCAAATTTACAATGTCATTTGTATGAATATGATTCGGCTCATTTCTCACATAGTTCCACATGTTCTAAGTGTGATGATTTTGATTACAATTAAACTTCAATTGATGTTTGTAAAACATGAAAACATGTTGTTAGAACATTGAATCACTTGGTTATACCATGATTTATGTGATTAAACTATAGTTTAAATGCTTTTGGCATGAAGTCACGTGGTTATGACTTCCACGAGCATTCAGTTTTCAAAGTTACTTTTTTTGTATATATAACATGTGTTCGTGATGTTAGCGTTTATTTAGTTTGAGTATACTTGGTTTTACCAAATTTACAATGTCATTTTTAACATAGTTCCACATGTTCTAGTTGTGATTATTTTGATTTCAATAAATCTTGATTTGATGTGGTTAAAAAATGAAAACATGTTGTTAGAACAAAGAATATCTTGGTTATACCATGCATTATGTGATTAAACTATAGTTTAAATGCTTTTGGCATGAAGTCACGTGGTTATGAATTGCAAGGCATTCCGTTTTCGAACTTACTTTTTTTGTATATAAAACATGTGTTCGTTATGTTAGCGTTTATTTAGTTTGAATACACTTGGTTTTACAAAATTTACAATGTCATTTGTATGAATATGATTTGGCTCATTTTTCACATAGTTCCACATATTCTAGGTGTGATGATTTTGATTTCAATTAAACTTGAATTGATTTGGCTAAAACAAGAAAACATGTTGTTAGAACCAAGAATAACTTGGATATGTCATGATTTATGTGATTAAACTATAATTTAATTGCTTTTGGCCTGAAATCACGTTGTTATAACTTGCACGAGCATTCCGTTTTCGAACTTACATTTTTTGTATATACAACATGTGTTCGTGATGTTAGCGTTTATTTAGTTTGAATACACTTGGTTTTAACATATTTACAATGTCATTTGTATGAATATGATTTATCTCATTTTTCACATAATTCCGCATGTTCTAGGTGTGATGATTTTCAAATCAATTAAACTTGAATTGATGTGGCTAAAACTTGAAAACATGTTGTTAGAACAAAGAATAACTTGGTTATACCATGATTCGTGTGTTTTAACTAACGTTGTCACGACTTGCACGAGCATTCAGTTTTTGAACTTACTTTTTTTGTATATATAACATGTGTTCGTGATGTTATCGTTTAATTAGTTTGAATAAATTGGTTTCACCAAATTTACAATGTCATTTGTATGAATATTATTTGGCTCATTTTTCACATAGTTCCACGTGTTCTAGGTGTGGTGCTTTTGATTTCAATTAAACTTGAATTGATGTGGCTAAAACATGAAAACAGGTTGTTAGAACCAAGAATATCTTGGATATGTCTTGATTTATGTGATTAAACTATAGTTTAAATGCTTTTGGCATGAGATAACGTTGTTATGACTTGCACTACCATTCCGTTTTCGAACTTACTTTTTTTTTATATATAACTTGTGTTCGTGATGTTAGCGTTTATTTAGTTTGAATACACTTGGTTTTACCAAATTTACAATGTCATTGTATGAATATGATTTGGCTCATTTTTCATATTGTTCCACATATTCTAGGTTTGATGATTTTGATTTCAATTAAACATCAATCGATGTGGCTAAAACATGAAAAGATGTTGTTAGAACAAAGAATAACTCTTTTATACCATGATTTATGTGATTAAACTATAGTTTAAATGCTTTTGGAATGAAGTCACGTTGTTATGACTTGCACGAGCATTCCGTTTTCGAACTTACTTTTTTTGTGTATATAACATGTGTTCGTGATGTTAGCGTTTATTTAGTTTGAATACACTTGGTTTTACAAAATTTACAATGTCATTTGTATGTGATTTAGTCTAAAAATATTTTGGGTATTTATTTTTAGATCAGTCAATTTTTTTAATTATTCGGAATTCAGTTTATGTGGGGACACGAGCGATATACGAGGTTGAGCCCACAATGTGTGAGCTTACGTCCTCGGGAGAGCAAAGCTCTGCCTTGGTTTTCACTATGATATTCAAAGAATACAATTACAATGGTGTGATATCAATAATCATAATGGAAGCGGATTGGAAAACGATCGGGACTGCCAAAAACACTCCGTTACGGCGAAACTTCCAAAAACTCCGTTACCGTGAAACTGCCAAAGCTCTGATACCGTGAAACTGTCAAAGCTTTGGTACGAGTTTTGGTACGAATTGTCGCGAATAGTGAGCTGAAGGGGCCAGTCGCGAGTTTTGGTGCGACTTCTCGCGAATATTGACACAAAAGGATGTGGTCGCGAGATTTGGAGCGAAATCTCGCGAATAGTAGCTCAAAGAGGGTGGTCGCGAGATTTGGTACGAAATCTCGCGGATTGAGGCTGTAAAACGAAGTCTCGCAAGCTCGGGCGAAAGTCTTGCCTTGGGAGATGCAAAAAAGAGTCAGACCCCTTTTCAGTGCCTTGGGGCTCATATTTATAGAGGAATCCAGCCCAACTAACAAGTTTCAGACCCAGGAACCCAATTCCACTAGACTCAGCCCAACTAACATGTAATATTAAAATACACTTGAATAAATGCCATGCCGTAACAGAACTCCAGAAATGCACTTCTATCGACAATTAGCCAAAAAAAACAACGAGATAATACCGGAAGAACCCGTAAAATAATTCATCGCTTCTAGTTACCGAATGCTCAGCCAAAAATGCCGCCACAACTTGCCGGCACGTTCCTCGTGTGCCAAATTACGAAAATACCCTTGGCCCTGTTCGGGTCCGAATATGTCCAAAACTGCTAGAAACGTTGATCGAAAACTCATACGATGGCCCGGAATGTCCAAATTACAAAAATACCCTCGAAACAATGAAGTGACGTAGATTCACGAGAACATTGAGATTACCACCTAACCACGTCAGACGAGCTCCCGGGATGTCATGATATCGAAAATACTCCCGGGTAATATCAATAGTCCCTTGGTTTTCAGATTCAGATTCTGAGTCGTAAATCATATCACATTAGCTCGTCCCTAAAGTCGATTATCCTTCGGGAGCCGACTTGAAGAGATATTTAGTACAGTTGCATTCCCTAGTCAATACGATCGTTTTGACACTAAGAAAGTCAGATTCTGAGGTCGAGCTAAAATCTCGGGATTTTCGGGCTCGATCCCCCTATAAATACAAGGTCTCCCCCCTGGTACAGTACGCAACACTGCATTCTCGTTACATTTCGAACGAAATCTCGCGACTACTTTCATCGCACAGTAAACTTCGCGACTTTTGGAGCGAAATCCCGCGACTGCATAGACTGCACAGTTACTCTCGCGACATTTGGAACGAAATCTCGCGACAGAACAGTGAAGACAGACTTAAACTTGAAAACGAAATCTCGCGACGGAACAGTGAAAGCAGGTATAAACTTGAAGCGAAATCTCGCGACGGAACAGTGAAAACAGACTTTAACTTGAAACGAAATCTCGCGACTGCATACTCTACACAGTGACTCTCGCGACTTTTGGTACGAAAACTCGCGAGACACTTATAAAAATCTGAGAAAATTTCAAAAAATTCCAAAAATCTTAATTTTGAGAACTTCACACGATGTCTTCCGACTCCGCTCATTCCTCGAACTCCGATGCCTCTTCTTCTCATTCCTCGGACTCCTCATCCAACTCGGGGAGTTCCAATTCGAGTCTTTCAGCTTTCCGTTCTCCAATTAGGAACCTTATCCACACTTTTACGATCAAATCACACATCTCGAGAATACGATCGGTCCTCAGAGTTCTGCCGTCAATGCCCTAAAATCTTTTGACCGGCCCTTTACCATGCATCCCCGAAAATGAAAATCTCAGGTGGAAAATTACTATCTCCCTTCCGATTGTGTTCACTATCAGCCAGATCCCTCTGATCGGATCCTACGTCCACCGGTTGGTACCCACACTGTCTGTCTTGAGTATCTAGAGTGTGGTCTCCGCTTTCCGCTTCATCCGTTCATTTCAACTCTCCTAATTCACCTAAATATCCACCTCTTTCAGTTGAATCCAAACTCGATATCCTTGGTGGTTGCCTTTATCATTTTTATGGAGACCAATGGGATTTTGATGACTGTCGACACCTTCTTCCAAATATTTCAAATCAGTTCCACTATCCATTACGGGGCTCGGGGTTGTATCTTTTTCCGTCTAAGGCATAAGAACAGCCCTTTTCCATTCTCAAACCCCCAATCCAACCACGACTGGAAGAGACACTTCTTTTTTGTCACTTGCCTAGGCTCCACTAGGTTGTCTGCACTTAGCCTTCCTTGGCGGTTCCCAACTGAGGAGGAGCCTTTCCTTCCGGATTCTTATTATCCTATTCCGCGATCCGTTACTCCAAAAGCTTTGGAGAAGATATTTATCGCGTGCGCCAGATCGGATGGCACCAATTGGACCTCGAACACGCTTTTCTATGCTCCGATCTTGGTCGCTTCCAACATCCTTCCGGCCCCTACCCATTTCAGTAGGGAACTTTTAGGTATCGGGACCACGCCTTAATACTTAATCATCTCAACAACTCTTCCTCGATGTCTTTCAACAGTATTTCTCACGTTACTTGCTTATTTTGCATATAAAATAATTGCTCCCCCTGAAGGTCATTCGAGAATAGGCGACAAACTGAGATCACTCCGTACTCTTGTTACGGAAAAGGATGAGCTGATCTTCGAGATGGCGCCCAGATCTCGGAACCGCACTGCCGCGGATGAGTTGGCGCAAAGCTTGCAAGAAACGGTGACGCAGGCAGAAGAGGCCTGCCCGGTTACTCCAACGCCACCTGCTCCGGTAATTGAGAATCCCGAGCCCGCAGGAAACGAGCCGGCTACAGAGCCCCCCGAGAGTCCTGAAAATTTAATTCCTGTGTCTCGGCGGTTAGAGCTTACTGCTAGAGAGTTTTCCCCCGACGAAGGGATGTACGACTTCTCCGAGACACTAGTGGACGTTGTCGGAGATGACGAGGAGGGCGAAATAAGCGGGGGTTAACCGATAGACCTGCTGGTGAAGGAGATTGTCCGGGAGACACTTCCGATGGGGAGAATAAATCAAGAAGCTCCTTCGGATAGAGGGAAAAGACCGGTGGAGGGCCCCTCCGTTTTGGAGATTGCGGAACCCGTTAGGAAGAGTGGATTAACCGCCGAGTTCCTCGACGCCTTCCGAATAAGAGATATACCGAAACACGTAGTGAAGGAATGGCTCGAGATGGGACGTCAGGCTGGCCTAGTACAAATAAAAGATGGAGTCACCTTTCGGATTCCGAGGGGTGATAGTGTTTCCAATAGACCGGCCTTGACGTATTTGAAAGAAACTCGTCACTACCGCCGCGTGGGCGAGATGACCACATGGTATTCACCGACTTCGGTCGGTTGATGAGCCAGTTTGCGACTGCGCGTCGCATGATGGGAGAGGTTTGTAATCAGATCGGCCATTGTTACTTACTCTTTGTTTCATCCGTATCTTATATGCTTTTCGTTGTTTTTGCTTTTCTTTCAGATGGAGCGGACAGTTGTGGAGATGAGCACCGCAGCTGCAATAGGGGAGTACTGTAAGCTCAGGCATTCGGAGCTTGACAGTCCGGATCTAATAGGAGAGCAGACGAAGAAAGCCGCTGAAAAGTTGATACAGAATCAGCGGGAAAAGCATGCCCAAGAGATGGCGGCGCTCGGGAAGATCATAACAAGGCGATCGATGCCCTAATTCGGGTTCATCGTAATGAATAAACGGAGTGTGCGTCGTTCCACATTAGGAAAAGGCATGCTCTTGAGTAATCCATCGACACCCTCAAAACGAACGAAAAATATGCTCAAGACAAGCTGAAGGAGGTTAGGGCTGAGACCGAAGACAAGTTGAAAAGGCCAAAGAGGCCAATAGTGCTGAAAAAAGGCTCTCGGGAAGGCCTTGGAGGAGAACAAAGAATTAAAATCAAAGAATGAGTCCCTCCAAAACACCGTGGACAGTCTTCTTGTTCGAGCCGCTAGGTTGCCATCCCAGGTCAACGACTGCTTCCGGAAACTAATTTGGGAGTATACAGTGCACTCCCCAACTTTCCGAAACCTGGCGGCCCTAACTAATGCGACCTCGTCCGCTCTATATTTCTTTAGAGGGAGTGTCCAGACACAAAGAATCCTGGGCATATCCCTAACTCCTGAAGAGAGGGGAAGACTTGATCTCAGTCTATCCGGTAAGTTCGAGCCTGTGGATGCGGAGGATAAATTAGACTGCTCGGGGGATCCGTTCGGGGAGCTCCAATTCAACTTGGAGGAGGACTTGCACCAGCAGCTATATTCATAGGAGATCAAAATACCCGAGGAGGGTCCATCGGCGGACGCATTTCGAAGGTTGGCCGCATTATTCCCGGAACCGGTGGGTCCCCTCACGGGAGATCTTCTTAAAGACGAGGAGGTGATGGGTCAACGTGACCCTCCATTATACGTTCCCGCTAGTGTGACAGGAGCTCGGGAGCGCCATGAGGTCGAGATGGCGAGCTTTATTCCCGAGAAGTTGACCGTTGCGGGAACTAAAGAAAAAGAGACTGATCCTCCCTCCTCGACTATTAAGCTGGTAAGAAAGCGCCCTAGCGAACCCGGTGAAGGTTCGGGCTCCAAAAAGAAGAAGAAATAAACTTCCACATGTGTTTTCTTCATTTTTGTGCTCTCCACATCTTGTATCCCCTATGTGTATATAAAATTTGATATTGAATTCCTCTCAATTTCTCACTGTAATTCAATAATCACATAACTCTCAATAATCCGTCTTCTCTTTTTTTCAACTTAATTTATCGCAACATTCCTCAAGGAATATATAGCTCCGAATAATTCAAATCAGAAATATATTTCCGAGATAATAAGAATCTGCCTGAATCTCAAGTAGGAAGGCTCAATAATAACACATATAATAACAATTGTAATGCGTAAGAGTCCCCAGTGTAGCGAGGCTTGAATAAGTCGGCGATAACTCTAAGGCGAATGCCTATTTAAAATGAATAGATACCTAAAATGAGTCTACCGCTCTGCCTTTACAAATATATCTTCGCTACCTGTATATGCTTACGACCGGGGCCATCACACACTCGCCGCCGGTGTATACTTGCACCCGGGGCCATCACACTCTCGCCACCGATATACACTTGCACCAGGGGCCATAACATTCTCGCCGCCGGTATATACTTGCACCCGGGGCCATCACATTCTCGCCACCGGTATATCCTTGCACCCGGGGCCATCACACTCTCGCCACCGGTATATACTTGCACCCGGGGCCATCACATTCTCGCCGCCGGTATATACTTGCACCTAGGGCCATCACACTCTCGACCCGTTCATAAAACGGTGTCATTTGGCCCGTCCATAAGACGGTGCCATCGTACTCTCGACCCGTTCATAAACGGTGTCATTTGGCCCGTCCATAAGACGGTGCCATCGCACTCTCGACCCGTTCATAAAACGGTGTCATTTGGCCCGTCCATAAGACGGTGCCATGCGGAAATGGACCAACCTCCGGCGAGGGTGCGACCCTCGTCGGCGTGTCATGGAGGAGTCAGGTATATACTTGCACCCTGATTTGCCACAGAAATATACATCACAACAACACATGCCTCTTAACATATTCCAACAGTCATTATGTATAGACGGTTCTGCCGCGGACAGGAAGACTCATCATGTTCGAAATATTTTGACACAGTATTCAATTTGACGAGTTTGAAAATGATCGACTATAAGACAGGTGGTACATTGCGTTTCTAATCTAACTTACTTAATTTATTCCATCCTCCTTCGTACTAAAACGCAATGGACCTACTCCTACCTTACCAGTCCCCTAGTCGATTGTATTCATGTCGTCAAAAAAGATACTTAAAAAATTAGAATATGACCACAAAAAGAGGGAAAATTTTTATTTTCAAAAAGATCGATGAGTCACGTCTATACATAATACTTGCGCAAATTGGAAATATGCCAAGTCCGTGGCAGCTCCTCCCCGCTCATATTTGCGATTTTGTACGTTCCTTCCTTCACTACGGCCGTTACTCTGTACGGTCCTTCCCACTTTCGATCCAACTTCCCAACATGCTTCGAGACTTCCACTTTCTTAAGAATCAAGTCTCCAACTTTTAACAACATAGGTCGAACGCCTTTGTCGTGCATTTTAGCCATCCGCCTTTTACATACCTCCATTCGTATTGCGGCTCTATCACGGATATCGTCAATACAGTGAAGGTCCAACTTTCTCATATCCTCGTTCAAAACCTCGTCATAAGAGATAACTCTTTCCGATAAAATAGTCACTTCTACCGGAGACACGGCCTCAGAGCCATATACTAAAGAGAAGGGGCTGAATCCGGTAGTGGACCTCGGTGATGTCCGATATGCCCACATCACATTATACAATTCATCCACCCAAGAGCCTTTGGATTCATCTATTCGTGTTTTCAGCTGTTGCAGGATAATACTATTGATAACCTCTGTAAGCCCGTTTGTTTCTGGGTGTGCCACGGAGGTAAACCGTTGTTCAATTCCATAACTCTCACACCATTCATTAACCCTCTTTCCGACAAATTGCGTTCCGTTATCTGATACCAAAATCCTGGGAATTCCGAATCGACACACGATGTACCTCCAAAGATAACTGATAACCTTCCTGTTCCCGAACTCGCGATACAGCTTCAACTTCTATCCACTTAGAAAAATGTTCCACAGCCACGATACAGAATTTCTTTTGGCTCGGTGCCTTCGGAAATGGCCCTAAAATATCGATCCCCCACATATCGATAGGACATGTTGTCGGTAAAGGTTTCATACTAGCTCTCAGTACAAGATGCACGTTTGAGTGGAACTGACAAGCCGAACAAGCCCGAACAAAATTCACACAATTTTTCACCAGTGTTGGTCAAAAAAAACCGGCACTCTTAACCTTATTCGCTAAGGATCGACCTGCTGAATGATCACCACAGTCCCCAGCGTGAACTTCTCCTATAACGGCCTTTGCTTGTACTGGGGACAAACATCGAATATATGGGCCTACGAAATTCTTCTTATACAGCTTATCATCCACATAGACAAAATTTGTAGCTCTTTGCATAGTTCTTCGTGCCTCGCCTTCGTCGGTAGGCAATTCTCTCTTGATTAGATAATTTACAATAGCATCCTTCCATGATGGCTCGTCGGTTATGGCATCCATTAAAAAACATGTCTCATTCTAAAGTTCCAAATTAGCCACCTCGGCTGTTTGTTTTTCCACCGGACTGACAGAGGGCTGGTAGTGGATCATTGTTGTTATCTTCGACTCATCTGAGAGTTCTAAAATCGTCGCCGCCTTTGCAAGATCGTCTGCACGCGTGTTTTCCTCCCTCGGGATATATGTAAGCGTGAATATCTTAAGATTCTTAGCCGCCTCTTTGAGCATTTCTAAATACCTACATAAATGGTTCCCATTGGTGGCGTAAGTATCTGCAAATTGGTTCACCACTAACTGCGAATCAGAATGAGCATGCAAAAGAACGATCCCAATTTCCACCGCCAAATTAATACCAAATATCAAGGCTTCATACTCGGCGACGTTGTTAGTTGCGGGGAAGCACAACTTTACAGCATATTCATGTTCTTCACAAGATTTCCTTTCTTTAAAATAAACACCAATACCGGTTCGCCCAGTGGACACCGATCCATCTACAAAGGCGCCCCAGTACTCCTGAATACCCAATTCCTCCGACCGAGTCATCTCTACTATGAAATCTACTAACACCTGGGCCTTTAATGCTCGCCTGGAGTTATACTCTATCTAATACTGGCCCAATTCGATATTCCACTTTGCTAGCCTACCAGAGGCATCAATCTTTGATAACACACTTCGGATAGGCTGATCTGTCAATACTGCAATATGATGTCCTTGAAAATAGTGCCTCAATTTCCTTGAGGCGACAATCAGAGCTCATACAAACTTCTCTAGATCAGTATATCGGGACTCCGCTCCCTGCAATTTCCTGCTCACATAATATATCGGTCTATGTTCTTTATCACTAAGTCTGACTAACGCGGCGCTCACTGGCTCTTTTGTCACTGCCAAATATAAACCCAACGGTTCCCTCGGTGATGGAGGCGACATAAACGGTGGTTTACTAAGATAATCTTTCAAACTTTCAAAAGCCCTGCTACATTCGTCGTCCCAATACAAAAGGTTCGTCTTACGCAAAACCTTAAAAAATGGCAAACTTCTCTCTCGTGATCGCGAAATGAAGCGATTCAATGAGGCCAATCTTCCAGTTAACCTTTGAACTTCCCTAACAGTCGTCGGAGGGGTCATTTCCTGGATAGCTGTTATCTTATCAGGATTCATCTCAATTCCTCTCTCAGATACCATAAAGCCGAGAAACTTGCCTCCTTTCACACAAAATGCACACTTAAGCGGATTCAATTTCATTCTATACTTTCTCAGTACTCCGAAACAATCATTCAAATACTGGACGTGGTTATCCCCATGTTTACTCGATATAAACCTCCAAAGATTTTCCGATCATATCTTTGAACATCGAATTCATTAAACGTTGATAGGTGGCCCTAGCATTTTTCAACCCAAATGACATAACTCTATAGCAAAAAATGTCTTTATTTGTCATAAATGAAGTAAACAATGCTATTATTAAAACCAACTAACTTTGTATGCACGGGCTGGAGTTGGGTGGTTCCTTTCAATGTCATCTGCTCAAAAGCTGCAAGAGTCAAAATATTGGTAGCAGCTCCGGTGTCCACCAATACTCGTGAAAAGGGATGATTAGCAATAATAGGAGAGACGACTAACTCATCATCTTGTGGGGAGAAAACCCCAGATAAATCCTTCGGTCCGAAAGAGATAGTCATCCTGTCCAAATCTGTCAACTGGACCATATTCACTTCCATTAAGCGCCCCTTCTAATGTAATGCTTGATAAGCACGTTTGTGGCCGCTATTCGAATCGCCGACACTTTTTCCCCCGCGATAGTCATAATGCTGGGGCCTAGATTACCGCATCTCGGTTGAGAATTCTCAACATTCAAAATAGGTTGACCCTGGTTGGGGTCAGGCGGAGGAAGAGGAGGTAGTGCTTGCTGATTCGCAGGGGCTGGTGGGTAAGCTTCATACCTCTACCCTTGCTGATTTCTTTGCGGCTGAATTCTGCCGCGACCACGATAGTGGTTTCCTCTTCCTCCGCCTCTTCGGTTTTGTCTACCACCATTAAAGAATCCTCTCTGGCCACCTCCTTGACGCTGGCCATGCTGTCCTCTGTATCCTCGTCCTCTTACATTCGGCCGTGGTGCATCGGCCCTTGGGGGTTTAGGTGCCATCCCCTCTGGGACACTTATATCAATTTTTCCCAGCTTAGACTCGGATAGAGCATCCACAGTACTGATCAGTTCATCAAGCTGACCCGATTCTAGCAACCTTTCCACTTCAGACATTAATTCTCGACAATCATTGGTTGCGTGCCCAAAACTTCGATGGAAACGACAAAATACTTGGGACTCGTAAGTCCCTGGTGTTGGTTCATGCAAAGGAGGAGGATAACGAAGTGAACCTGCCTTCGTTTGCTCGATAATCGCAAAAATCTGCTCATAGTTGTATGTGGGAAACACTCTCAACTTTGATTTTGCATGCGGGACAACCTTGTCCGGCCCGCGACTTGCAACAATGTTGTGGGAACCATAAGACCGTACTTCGATCACTCCATGGTCTCGCAAACCTTCATCTTCTCGGATGTACTGTTTACATCTCAAAGCCAAATCTTCCATACTTTCCGGGGGTTCTCTATTCAAAGAATTACACAACGGGTGTCCAGCTAGAATAAGTTGGAGCACCCCAACCTTCTCACTCATAGTAATCCGATGTATCTTCCTACACTCGACCTCAAAACGGGTAATAAAACCCAACAATCTTTCCGAAGAATCATACCGCAACGCGGTCAAAGAAGTAATAGACTTTATTGGCGTCTTAATAGGCGCGAAAGCTGAATAGAATTGATCTTTAAAGTCCTGATATGAAACAATCGAACTCCTCGGTAACCGATTAAACCATCGGAGGGCTGATTCCTTAAGAGAAGCGACAAAAACGAAGCACATGGCCGCATCACTGAAATTCATCAAACTCACATGAATCTCCAAATTCGACGTATGAGCATGCGGGTCAGTCGACCCGCGATACTGTGGAAGATCCTTAGGCATTTCAATAAACTCAGAGAGAGTGGCTCCGATAATCGCCGTTGAAAAAGGAGATAAGGCATTTGAAGTGTTCCACGGACTTTGCAAAACTTCCAAAGATGGTAACGCCTTTCCTCGATTACCGATGGGCTCATTAGCCCTCTCATTCTCGAAATAATCTCCCTCGTATGCTGAGGTCTGATGAGTATCCCGGGTATGCTCCCCATACACTCGTCTCCTTTCCTGGCCAAGAGTCAGGTTGGCCTCCAACTGGTTCATCCTGGCCTCGTTTTGTTCCATCTTCCTACTCATCTCCTTAAACTTCAACTCAATCAACTCTCCAATCTTTTGAAGAGTATCGTTCTGTTCTTCGGTTGCTGTAGTATTTGCTCGCTACTCCGGAACGCGATCGGTGTCTTCCCCTGAGGCCACATCATTAGCAGGTTCTGGGGTAACGTTGTTCCTCCGAGCTCTCCATTGAGCTTCGACATGCTCTAATTGAGCGATTAAACTACGCCTTCGCTCTTCCAAATCATCATCTGTTCCCGTCTGATCCGTAGATCTAGAGGGTGCAGGTGGCGAAAGATGGGCATTATTACGGACCGCAACTCGGCCAATTCTTGCGAATTCGTAACACTTAGATAAACATTCGCGCGATCGAGGATAAAAACTTGGTGCCCTTCCGGATGAAAACCCGCTCCTCAAGAACTGACGAACGAGCCCCCGGTATCGCAACAAAATCATCATTAACTTGAGGAATAGGATCCGCCGCAATTTCTTCATCAAAAATATCTTCATCAAAATTCCGAGTAGTCATGATAGTAGGAATCCAAACTCAGCAATAAAGCTCTCAATGGGATAAAAAATCTAAGTCCCCACGGACGGCGCCAAACTGATCTAGTCTAAAAATCTTTTGGGGATATATTTTTAGATTAGGCAATTTTTTTAATTATTCGGAATTCAGTTTATGTGGGGACTCGAGCGATATACGAGGTTGGGCCCACAATGTGTGAGCTTACGTCCTCGGGAGAGCAAAGCTCTACCTTGCTTTTCACTATGATATTCAAAGAATACAATTACAATGGTGTGATATCAATAATCAAGATGGAAGCGGATCGGAAAACGATCGGCACTGCCAAAAACACTCCGTTACGGCAAAACTGCCAAAAGCTCCGTTACCGTGAAACTGACAAAGCTCTGTTACCGTGAAACTGCCAAAGCTCTGTTACCGTGAAACTGCCAAAAGCTCTGTTACCGTGAAACTGTCAAAGCTCTGTTACCGTGAAACTGCCAAAAACTCCGTTATGGTGAAACTGCCCAAAACTCGCGAATAGTGATCTGAAGGGGCCAGTCGCGAGTTTTGATACGAATTCTCGCGAATAGTGATCTGAAGGGGCCAGTCGCGAGTTTTGGTGCGATTTCTCGCGAATAGTGACACAAAAGGATGTGGTCGCGAGATTTGGAGCGAAATCTCGCGAGCAGTAGCTCAAAGAGGGTTGTCGAGAGATTTGGTACGAAATCTCGCGGATTGAGGCTGAAAAACGAAGTCTCGCGAGCTCGAGCGAAAGTCTTGCCTTGGGAGATGCAAAAAAGTGTCAGACCCCATTTCAGTGCCGTAGGGCTCATATTTATAAAGGAATCCAGCCCAACTAACAAGTTTCAGGCCAGGAGCCCAATTCCATTGGACTCAGCCCAACTAACATATAATATTAAAATACACTTGAATAAATGCCATACCGTAACAGAACTCCAGAAATGCACTTCGATCGACAATTAGCCAAAAATAACAACGAGATAATACCGTAAGAACCCGTAAAATAATTCCTCGCTTCCAGTTACCGAATTCTCAGCCAAAAACGCCTCCACAACTTGCCGGCACGTTCCTCCGGTGCCAGATTACGAAAATACTCTTGGCCCGTCCGGGTACGAATATGTCCAAAACTTCTAGAAACATTGATCGAAAGCTCATACGAAGGCCCGGAATGTCCAAATTACAAAAATAACCTCGAAACAATGAAGTGACGTAGATTCACGAGAACATCGAGAATACCACCTAACCACGTCAGACGAGCTCCCGGGATGTCATAATAACGAAAATACTCCCGGGTAATATCAGTATGAATATGATTCGGCTCATTTCTCACAAAGTTCCACATGTTCTAGGTGTAATGATTTTGATTTCAATTAAACTTCAATTGATGTCGTTAAAACATGAAAACATGTTGCTAGAACCAAGAATAACTTGGATATGTCATGATTCATGTGATTAAACTATAGTTTAAATGATTTTGGCATGAGATCACGTTGTTATAACTTGCACTAGCATTCCGTTATCGAAAATACTTTTTTTGTATATACAACATGTGTTCGTGATGTTAGCGTTTATTTATTTTGAATACACTTGGTTTTACCAAATTTACAATGTCATTTGTATGAATATGATTTGGCTCATTTTTCACAGAGTTCACAATGTTCTAGGTGTGATGATTTTAATTTCAATTAAACATGAATCGATGTGGCTAAAACATGAAAACATGTTGTTAGAACAAATAATATCTCTGTTCTACCATGATTTATGTGATTAAACTATAGCTTAACTGTTTTTGGCATGAAGTCACATTGTTATCCCTTGGACGAGCATTCCGTTTTCGAACTTACATTTTTTGTATAAACAACATGTGTTCGTGATGTTAACGTTTATTAAGTTTTAATACACTTGGTTTTACCAAATTTACAATGTCATTTGTATGAATATGATTTGGCTCATTTTTCAATTAGTTCCACATGTTCTAGGTGTCATGATTTTGAAATCAATTAAACTTGAATTGATGTGGCTAAAACATGAAAACATGTTGTTAGAACAAATAATAACTTTTTTATACCATGATTGATGTGATTAAACTATAGTTTAAATGCTTTTGGCATGAAGTCACGTTGTTATGACTTGCACGAGCATTCCGTTTTTGAACTTACTTTTTTTATATATATAACATGTGTTCTCGATGTTAGCGTTTATTTAGTTTGATAAAATTTGGTTTTACCAAAATTATAATGTCATTTGTATGAATATGATTCGGCTCATTTCTCACATAGTTCCACATGTTCTAGGTGTCATGATTTTGAAATCAATTAAACTTCAATTGATGTCGCTAAAACATGAAAACATGTTGTTAGAACAAAGAATAACTTGGTTATACCATTATTGATGTGATTAAACTATAGTTTAAATGCTTTTGGCATGAAGTCACGTTGTTATGACTTGCACGAGCATTCCGTTTTTGAACTTACTTTTTTTGTATATATAACATGTGTTCTCGATGTTAGCGTTTATTTAGTTTGATAAAATTTGGTTTTACCAAAATTATAATGTCATTTGTATGAATATGATTCGGCTCATTTCTCAGATAGTTCCACATGTTCTAGGTGTGATGATTTTGATTTCAATTAAACTTCAATTGATGTCGTTAAAACATGAAAACATGTTGTTAGAACAAAGAATAACTTGGTTATACCATTATTTATGTGATTAAACTATAGTTTAAATGCTTTTGGCTAGAAGTCACGTTGTTATGTCTTGCACGAGCATTCCGTTTTTTAATATACTTTTTTTGTATATACAACATGTGTTCGTGATGTTAGCGTTGATTTAGTTTGATAAAATTTGGTTTTACCAAAATTATAATGTCATTTGTATGAATATGATTCGGCTCATTTCTCACATAGTTCCACATGTTTTAGGTGTGATGATTTTAATTTCAATTAAACTTCAATTGATGTCGTTAAAACATGAAAACATGTTGTTACAACAAAGAATAACTTGGTTATACCATGATTGATGTGACTAAACTATAGTTTAAATGATTTTGGCATGAAGTCACGTTGTTATGACTGGCACGAGCATTACGTTTTTTAACCTACTTTTTTTGTATATATAACATGTGTTCGTGATGCTAGCGTTTATTTAGTTTGAATACACTTGGTTTTACAAAATATACAATGTCATTTGTATGAGAAAGATTTGGCTCATTTTTCATATAGTTCCACACGTTCTAGATGTGATGAATTTGATTTCAATTAAACTTCAATTGATGTTGTTAAAACATGAAACATGTTGTTAGAACAAAGAAAAACTTGGTTATACCATGATATATGTGATTAAACTTTAGTTTAAATGCTTTTGGCATGAAGTCACGTTGTAATAACTTGCACGAGCATTACGTTTTCGAACTTACTTTTTTTGTATATATACAACATGTGTTCGTGATGTTATCGTTTATTTAGTTTGAATAAATTGGTTTTACAAAATTTACAATGTCATTTGTATGAATATGATTTGACTCATTTTTCACATAGTTCCACATATTCTAGGTGTGATGATTTTGATTTCAATTAGACTTGAATTGAAGTGGTTAAAACACGAAAACATGTTGTTACAACAAAGATTAACTTGGTAATACCATGATTTATGTGATTAAACTATAGTTTAAATGCTTATGGCATTAAGTCACATTGTTATGACTTGCACGAGCATTCCGTTTTTTATAATAATTTTTTGTATATACAATATGTGTTCGTGATGCTAGCGATTATTTAGTTTGAATACATTAGGTTTTACAAAATTTACAATGTTATTTGTATGAATATGATTTGCCTCATTTTTCAAATAGTTCCACATGTTCTAGGTGTGATGATTTTGATTTCAATTAAACTTCAATTGATGTGGTTAAAACATGAAAACACGTTGTTAGAACAAAGAATAACTTGGTAATACCATGATTTATGTGATTAAACTATAGTTTAAATGCTTTTCGCTTGAAGTCACGTTGTTATGACTTGCACGTGCATTCGGTTTTTTATCATACTTTCTTGTATATACAAATGTGTTCGTGATGTTAGCGTTTATTTAGTTTGATAAAATTTGGTTTTAGCAAAATTATAATGTCATTTGTATGAATATGATTCGGCTCATTTCTCACATAGTTCCACATGTTTTATGTGTGATGATTTTGATTTCAATTAAACTTCAATTGATGTCGTTAAAACATGAAAACATGTTGTTAGAACAAAGAATAACTTGGTTATACCTTATTTATGTGATTAAACTATAGTTTAAATGTTTTTGGCATGAAGTCACGTTGTTATAACTTGCACGAGCATTACTTTTCGAACTTACTATTTTTGTATATACAACATGTGTTCGTGATGTTTGCGTTTATTGAGATTGAATACATTTGGTTTACCAAATTTACAATGTCATTTGTATGTGATCTAGTCTAAAAATATTTTGGAGCGTTTGCTTTTAGATCAGTCAATTTTTAATTACTCGAAATTAAATTGTTGTGAGCACACGAGCGATATACGAGGTTGTGCCCACAATGTGTGAGCTTACGTCCTCGGGAGAGCAAAGCTCTACCTTGATTTCCACTATAATAATCAAGCGGTACAAGTACAATGATGTGATAATGATAATACGGGCAAAAACGGCTCGAAAAACGATCAAATCTGCAGTCGCGTTCCACTGGACGCGAGTGAACAGTGCAGGCAGGCAGGCTGGTCGTGACCAACACGGTTGGGCGCGAGGGAACCACTGGTCGTGGGTACTCACTTGTCGCGACTGGTTGAGGGAACCATTGGTCGCGACTATGCTATTTGGTCGCGAGTGGGCTACTGATCGCGGGTCTGAACAGGTGATCGCGGCTAAGTGCGATTGGGCGCGACTAAGAGTGTTTGGTCGCGAGTCAAGGGTCAGGTTCTGCCTTGGGAAGTGTGATAAAAGTCCGAAATCCCGTCCAAGTGCACCGGACCTTGTATTTATAGAGAAATCGAGTCCAACTCCACTTACTTGAGCCCATAAGCCTAGTTTACTCCACTAAGCCCAAAATAATTAAATATTATCCAATTATAACATAATAAACGCCGTGTTGATCCCAAAGCTTCGGGAACCAATCCCGGACAAGATATTAGTCGAAAATACGATTAGAAAATTCCCGAAGACCTCGTATATCAGTTCTTTGCCTTTAGATAGCGAATACGCAGCCGCATAACATCGTTGCACCCGACCGGTGCGCTCCCGGTTGGCAAATTACGAAAATACACCTGGCCCAGTCCGGGGCCGAAATGACCCGAAACATCTCAAAATGCTTACAGAAGCTTTATACGGTGCCCGACGAGCCAGAATTGCGAGAATACCACTTGAGAATGCCATCCGATAAAAATATGAAAATACCGAAGATACCAATAACCACGTCGGACGAGCCCCCGGGTAAGGATAAACACAAGGGAATATACCCGGGTAATATCAATAGTCCCCTGGTTTTCAGATTCAGAGTCTGAGTCGTAAACCATATGTCAACAGCTCGTCCCGAAAGCCGATTATCGTTCTGGAGCCCCGCCGAGGAAATCCTTAGCACGGTTGAAATTCTCTCGTCGATACGATCGTTTTGACACTAAGTACGTCAGATTCTGAGCTCGGGTGAAAATTTCGGGATTTTCCGACTCGGGATTCTGCCCCTATAAATACGCTGTTCGCTCCTCACAATTCACTCTCTCGCGCGGACTCCTGGACACTCGCGACCAATCGGACTTTCGCGACCAACCGTATTACTGTGACACTCGCGACAAATCATCATACTGTACCACTCGCGACATATCGCTGCAGGGCTTCTCNAGCTCTACCTTGGTTTCCACTATAATAATCAAGCGGTACAAGTACAATGAGGTGATAATGATAATACGGGCAAAAACGGCTCGAAAAACGATCAAATCTGCAGTCGCGTTCCACTGGACGCGAGTGAACAGTGCAGGCAGGCAGGCTGGTCGCGACCAACACGGTTGGGCGCGAGGGAACCACTGGTCGCGGGTACTCACTGGTCACGACTGGTTGAGGGAACCATTGGTCGCGACTATGCTATTTGGTCGCGAGTGGGCGACTGATCGCGGGTCTGAACAGGTGATCGCGGCTAAGTGCGATTGGGCGCGACTAAGAGCGTTTGGTCGCGAGTCAAGGGTCAGGTTCTGCCTTGGGAAGTGTGATAAAAGTCCGAATCCCGTCCAAGTGCACCGGACCTTGTATTTATAGAGAAATCCAGCCCAACTCCACTTACTTGAGCCCATAAGCCTATTTACTCCACTAAGCCCAAAATAATTAAATATTATCCAATTATAATATAACAAACGCCATGTTGATCCCGAAGGATCGGGAACCGATCCCGGACAAGATATTAGTCGGAAATACGATTAGAAAATTCCCGAAAACCTCGTATTTCAGTTATTTGCCTCCAAATAGTGAATACGCAGCCGCATAACATCATTGCACTCGACCGGTGCGCTCCCGGGTGGCAAATTACGAAAATACCCCTAGCCCCGTCCGGTGCCGAAATGACCCGAAACATCTCAAAATGCTTACATAAGCTTTATACGGGGCCCGGCGAGCTAGAATTGCGAGAATACCACTTGAGAATGCCATACGATAAAAATATGAAAAATACCGAAGATACCAATAACCACGTCGGACGAGCCCCCGGGTAAGGATAAACACAAGGGAATATACCCGGGTAATATCAGTAAGAATATGATATGGCTCATTTTCACATAGTTCCACATATTCTAGGTGTGATGATTTTGATTTCAATTAAACTTCAATTGATGTGGTTAAAACATGAATACATGTTGTTAGAACAAAGAATAACATGGTTATACAATGATTTTTGTGATTAAACTATAGTTTAAATGCTTTTGCCATGAAGTCACGTTGTTATGACTTGCACGAGCATTACATTTTCGAACTTACTTTTTTTGTATATACAACATGTGTTAGTGTTGTTTGCATTTATTTAGTTTGAATACACTTGGTTTAACCAAATTTACAATGTCATTTGTATGAATATGATTTTGCTCATTTTTTCACATAGTTCCACATATTCAAAGTGTTATTATTTTCAAATCAATTAAACTTGAATTGATGTGGCTAAAACATGAAAACATGTTGTTAGAACAATGAATAACTTTTTTATACCATGATTGATGTGATTAAACTATAGTTTAAATGCTTTTGGCATGAAGTCATGTTGTTATGACTTGCACGAACATTCCGTTTTTAAACTTACTTTTTTTGTATATATAACATGTGTTCGTGATGTTAGCGTTTATTTAGTTTGAATGCACTTGGTTTTACAAAATTTACAATGTCATTTGTATGAATTTGATTTGGCTCATATTTCACATAGTTCCACATATTCTAGGTGTGATGATTTTGATTTCAATTAAACTTGAATTGAAGTGGTTAAAACATGAAAACATGTTGTTAGAACAAAGAATAACTTGGTAATACCATGATTTATGTTATTAAACTATAGTTTAAATGCTTTTGGCTTGAAGTCACGTTGTTATGACTTGCACGAGAATTCCATTTTTGAACTTACTTTTTTTATATATGCAAATATGTTCGTGATGTTAGCGTTTATTTAGTTTGATAAAATTTGGTTTTACCAAAATTATAATGTCATTTGCATGAATATGATTCGGCTCATTTCTCACATAGTTCCACATGTTCTAGATGTGATGATTTTGATTTCAATTAAACTTCAATTCATGTGGTTAAAACATGAAAACTTGTTGTTAGAAAAAAGAATAACTTGGATATACCATGATTTATGTGATTAAACTATAGTTTAAATACTTTTGGCATGAAGTCACGTTGTTATAACTTGCACGAGCATTCCGTTTTTGAACTTACTTTTTTGTATATATAACATGTGTTCGTGATGTTAGCATTTATTTAGTTTGAATACACTTGGTTTTACAAAATTTACAATGTCATTTGTATGAATATGATTTGGCTCATTTTTCACATAGTTCCACATATTCTAGGTGTGATGATTTTGATTTCAATTAAACTTCAATTGATGTGGTTAAAACATGAAAACATGTTGTTAGATCAAAGAATAAGTTGGTAATACCATGATTTATGTGATTAAACTATAGTTTAAATACTTTTGGCATGAAGTCACGTTGTTATAACTTGCACGAGCATTCCGTTTTTGAACTTACTTTTTTGTATATATAACATGTGTTCGTGATGTTAGCATTTATTTAGTTTGAATACACTTGGTTTTACAAAATTTACAATGTCATTTGTATGAATATGATTTGGCTCATTTTTCACATAGTTCCACATATTCTAGGTGTGATGATTTTGATTTCAATTAAACTTCAATTGATGTGGTTAAAAGATGAAAACATGTTGTTAGATCAAAGAATAAGTTGGTAATACCATGATTTATGTGAATAAACTATAGTTTAAATGCTTTTGGCTTGAAGTCACGTTGTTATGACTTGCACGATGATATTACCTGGGTATATTCTCTTGCATTTATCCTTACCCGGGGACTCGTCCGACGTGGTTATTGGTATTTTCGTTATTTTCATATTTTTATCGGATGGCATTCTCAAGTGGTATTCTCACAATTCTGGCTCGCTAAGCCCCGTATAAAGTCTCTGTAAGCATTTTGAGATGTTTCGGGTCATTTCGGCCCCGGACGGGGCTAGGGGTATTTTCGTAATTTGCCACCCGGGAGCGCACCGGTCGGGTGCAGTGATGTTCTGTGGCTGCGTATTCACTATCCGAAGGCAAAGAACTGACATACGAGTTTCTCGGGAATTTTCTGTTCGTATTTCCTACTAATATCTTGTCCGGGTTGTCTCTCGAGGCTTCGACATCAACATGACATTTATTATATCATAATTGGGAATGTTTAATCATTTTGGGCTAAGTGAGGTGAATTAGGCTTGTGGGCTCAAGTGAGTGGGTTTTTGGCTGGATTTCTCTATAAATAGTAGCCCCAAGTCATTGAGAAAGGATTCGGACCCTTTTCGCATCTCCCAAAGCAAGACGGAAATATTCTCTTATATTCATCCTTATCCGGAAGGCTCGTCCGACGTGGTTATTGGTATTTTCGGTATTTTCATATTTCGATCGGGTGGCTTTCTCAAGTGGTATTCTCGGTATTCTAGCTCGTCGGACCCCGTATTAAGTCTCTGTAAGTATTTTGGGATATTCTGTGTTATTTCGGCCCCGGACGGGGCCAGGGGTATTTTCGTCAGTTGCCACCCGGGAGCGCACCGATCAGACGCAACGAAGTATATGGTTATGTATTCGCTATCTGGAAGCAGTGGATTATTTTACGGGGTCCTCCGGTATTTTCTCATCTACATTCCCGCCTAATTCTGGATCGAGATGCATTTCCGACGTTATCTTGCGGAGCGGTATTTATTCTAATTTAATTTGAGATTATTTGGGGTGCTTTGGGCTTAACCTAATGAAATTAGACTCTTGGGCCAAAGCTTGTATTTTGGGCTCCATTTCCCTATAAATAGAGGTCCCAAGGCATGAAGAAAGGATTCGGATCCTTTTCGCATCTCCCAAGGCAAGGCTTTCATTCGAAATCGCGAGATTTCAACACTGCAGCCCCTTNAAAACGTGATGTTAGAACAAAGAATAACTTGGTTATACCATTATTTATGTTATTAAACTATAGTTTAAATGCTTTTGGCATGAAGTCACGTTGTTATAACTTGCACGAGTATTACCTTTTCGAACTTACTTTTTTTGTATATACTACATGTGTTCGTGATGTTAGCGTTTATTTAGTTTGAATAAATTGGTTTTACCAAAAGTACAATGTCATTTGAATGAATATGATTTAGCTCATTTTCACATAGTTCCATATATTCTAGGAATGATGATTTTGATTTCGAATAAACTTGAATTGATGTTGTTAAATAATGAAAACATGTTGTTAGAACAAAGAATAACTTGGTTATACAACATTTTTTGTATGTATAACATGTTTCGTGATGTTAGGGTTTATTTAGTTTGAATACACTTGGTTTTACAAAATTTACAATCTCATTTGTATGAATCTGATTTGGCTCATTTTTCACATAGTTCCACATATTCTAGATGTGATGATTTTGATTTCAATTAAACTTGAATTGATGTGGCTAAAACATGAAAACATGTTGTTAGTACAAAGAATAACTTGGATATACCATGATTCATGTGATTTAACTATAGTTTAAATGCTTTTGGCATGAAGTCACGTAGTTACGACTTGCATGAGCATTCCGTTTTTGTACTTACTTTTTTTGTATATATAACATGTGTTCGTAATGTTAGCGTTTATTTATTTTGAATACACTTGGTTTAACAAAATTTACAATGTCATTTGTATGAATATGATTTGGCTCATTCTTCACATAGTTCCACAAGATCTAGGTGTGATGCTTTTGATTTCAATTAAACTTGATTTGATGTGGCTAAAACATGAAAACATGTTGTTAGAACAAAGAATAACTTGTTTATACCATGATTCATGTGATTAAACTATAGTTTAAATGCTTTTGGCATGAAGTCACGTTGTTATGACTTGCACGAGCATTCCGTTTTTGAACTTACTTTTTTTGAATATATAACATGTGTTCGTGATGTTAGCGTTTATTTAGTTTGAATACACTTGATTTTGCCAAATTTACAATGTCATTTGTATGAATATGATTTTGCTCATTTTTAACATAGTTCCACATGTTCTATGTGTGATTATTTTGATATCAATTAAACTTGAATTGATTTGGCTAAAATATGAAAAGATGTTGTTAGAACAAAGATTAACTTGGTTATACCATGATTTATGTTATTAAACTATAGTTTAAATGCATTTGGCATGAAGTCACGTTGTTATGACTTGCACGAGCATTCCGTTTTCGAACATACTCTTTTCAGATATACAACATGTGTTCGTGATGTTATCGTTTATTTAGTTTGAATAAATTGGTTTTTCCAAATTTACAATGTCATTTGTATGAATATGATTTGCCTCATTTTTCACATAGTTCCACATGTTCTATGTGTGATGCTTTTGATTTCAATTAAACTTGAATTGATGTGGCTAAAACATGAAAACATGTTGTTAGAACCAAGAATAACTTGGATATGTAATGATGTAGGTGATTAAACTATAGTTTAAATGCTTTTGGCATGAGATCACGTTGTTATTACTTGCACTAGCATTCCGTTTTCGAACTTACTTTTTTTGTATATACAACATGTGTTCGTGATGTTAGCGTTTATTTATTTTGAATACACTTGGTTTTACCAAATTTACAATGTCAGTTGTATGAATATGATTTGGCTCATTTTTCACATAGTTCACAATGTTCTAGGTGTGATGATTTTAATTTCAATTAAACATGAATTGATGTGGCTAAAACATGAAAACATGTTGCTAGAACAAAGAATAACTCTGTTATACCATGATTTATGTGATTAAACTATAGTTTAACTGCTATTGGCATGTTGTCACATTGTTATGACTTGCACGAGCATTCCGTTTTCAAACTTACATTTTTTGTATAAACATCATGTGTTAGTGATGTTAGCGTTTATTTAGTTTGAATACACTTGGTTTTACCAAATTTACAATGTAATTTGTATGAATATGATTTGGCGCATTTTTCATATAGTTCCACATGTTCTAGGTGTCATTATTTTGAAATCAATTAAACTTAAATTGATGTGCTAAAGCATGAAAACGTGTTGTTAGAACAAAGACTAACTTTGTTATACCATGATTGATGTGATTAAACTATAGTTTAAATGTTTTTGGCATGAAGTCACGTTGTTATGACTTGCACGAGCATTCCGTTTTTGAACTTACTTTTTTTGTATATATAACATGTGTTCGTGATGTTAGCGTTTATTTAGTTTGAATACACTTGGTTTTACCAAATTTACAATGTCATTAATATGAATATTGATATCGCCATGAGAATTTATTATTTGAGAATGTATCTATTTCTATATAGTCGTTATTGAAGAAGATGATGGTATTCAAAAGATCGAGATATTTGATGGTTGACTTCGTTATAGCTTTTGTGGTATTCGAACGGGTTACTTATTTAATGAATTTTTATATTTAATTTAGAGATTAATTGTTCATAATTTATTGGACTCCATTATTGGTGGGCCTAGTGAGTTATAATTGGGCTGGACAAATCACCTATATAAACATTATTAAAGTGTTAAGGAGGGGAGCTTGGATTCTTGACGTAAGGTGGTGGCCACTATTCACTTCTTTTTCGCCCGGGAAACCTACGACTACGACCATCAAAATATGATCTTTTTCTTTTGTTTTCTACATCATGTTCTCCTATTGTGAATCTACGAACTTGATGTTTCTAGTGGATTGAAATGCTACGGCCGGGGTGGATTTTAATCCTTTCTTTTACAGAAATGTTTTCCACCTACAAAAATCGTGTCTTTTTAATTCTTGCTTTCGTATTACTTTTTCGTTCAACCCCTATCCGTAAAAGGGGGTCTAAATTTTGTTATTGCAGATTTTTAGCAGCGATAACATTGGCGCCGTCCGTTGGGACGTTTTTAATCCCATTGAGTTTTTACCCGGAGTTTTGGATGGGAAACGCGAATATATTTTTGATTCAGCTCAGCTTTGGTATTATGTGTGTTTCTAAATATTGAACCGTTGGATCGGTCTGCAATTTTCATATACTGCTACATACATATTATTCTCCATTCTGAATGGTATAGATCTATTTTTATGGTATTCTGGATGTCGAAATTAACGTTGGTTTAGAAGGGATTGTTTCTGATTTTTCAAGTATACGGAATTCGGTTTTTTTATTGGATTCTCATAGTTGTACCGTCGGATCGTTTTGAAAATTTTTAGCATGGTTTCATACATATATTTAGGTCTTCTGATTGGTGAAGATCAGTTTTAATGGTAATTTCGGATTTCGGTTTACTATCCGAATATATGGTTGGTATATTTCTAATCCTCTTTTAATGTGCAGTTCGGATATTCTATTCAGTTTGCATAATTCGACCATTGGATGTGTCTGAAATAAATATATATTCGTCTAGACGTACTTATAAATTTTATAGACGGTGGAGATTGATTTTAAATCTTGTTTTAGATTTAAATTAACGACAAACTTTCTACGTTTCAATCTGTGTTTTCTATTATATTGTGTTGTAATATTCTATATAATGTGCTTTATTTCACCTTTGGATTAATCTGAAATTTGCATATATTATTCACGACACATTGTGCTATGTTCCCAACGGTGGAGATCAGTTTCGATAATTATTTCGCTGTTCAAATTATCGACGGAAAAACAATATTTCTTATTATCCAGAATCCGTTATTTTTGGATTTCTAATATGGATATGATTATTTCATCTTTGGATCGTTGTGAGACTTATATATATTGATCAAGACGGATTATTCAATGTTCTGAATGATCTTCGTTGTGAAAGTGCAGATCGATTGATCTTATTTATTTCGGATTTTAAATTATGTAATGCAAAGAAGATGGATTTCTACATTTTACGGATTGAGATGATGTTGATTTTATGATAAACTCTTCGTGTTTGTATTCTTTTTGGTATCTCCTGAATGATTTACTAGGTGAATCGTATGCATTATCATCCTAAGTTGGTAAATTGTTATGATATAGTATCAAGATTACATTTTTA
The DNA here is from genome assembly GCA_009725065.1 of Utricularia reniformis. Classification (NCBI taxonomy): domain Eukaryota; kingdom Viridiplantae; phylum Streptophyta; class Magnoliopsida; order Lamiales; family Lentibulariaceae; genus Utricularia; species Utricularia reniformis. Next base: position 226,878 of record RWGZ01000968.1, read on the forward strand.
TTTTTGAACGGAATCAATAATATGATTGATTATAATAGTACTTCAATTATATTTTTATCAAGATATGGTTATATTCTGAAAATCTTATCGTTTTGGTATTATCTCCGGTATCTTCATAATGATTGACGAAGGGATTTTTATTCCTTATTATGATATTTTTCTTCATCATGTGAGGAAAAGAATTTGAGATTCTAAATTACCAGGGATATATGATTTTCATAATTTTTGACTTTCGGTAATCGCCACCTTAACAACGAGTTATTTAATCTATATAGAATCTTATGGATAACCGGAAACTCATAGGATAGATTGCAAAGCGATATATGAACTAAAGTTGTCTGTCTCCCCTGAGACACGCAATTGTATGAATTGACGTTCTTATTTATAATCAGAATAGTCAGAAAATTGCCGTATGGATGACACGAGGGTGATGTATTACCGGGGACTCAATCAATACTTTCGGAAGAACCCCCAGTCGCCGAAATCATTACTCAGCCTTCTTGGAGCAGGAATTCATCCGGGAAGGCATTTATTAGGTATCTACTTCCTCGGTGTTTATCAAAATATTTTGAATTCGAAAGAACATCCATAAGCTTGCCTTTGTATGTATTCAGTTTGTTCATGATTAAAAATTATTTGAAAGAGCGCAATATATCATTATCAAAGACTATAATGCTTAATTTTTCGGTTTTCAGCTATGAGCTTATTTATATGGTTATCAATTAGAAGAAACTGATATCACGGAATATTATTTTGCTCTATGGAATTCTATCAAGAAATTTTATTGAGTTCTTTATATGTTTCAGACATGTTATCTATGGCTTCGGTGGTTTAAGTTTCGATACTCAGAGTCTAGCGAAGGTTAATGCATCCTTAATGGTAATACGAACTATCTGAGGCTTTTGCACATCATTCAAGGAGATTTGAGTATTTCGTGAAGTGGTCGTTTCACCCTGGATTCCATGATGTTTGAGAAATATTACATGCCTTCATCGATTAAAGCTCCTTATTTCGATCGTATAGGTCTGCTTTAATGAGGTACCATACAGTTAACATAATGGCGATTATAACGAAAACCAATAGAGTTTTGCAACCCTCGGAATTTTATTTGAGGATTTGAAGTTAAAAAGCATTATTAGACTAAGGAAATTGGATTAAACTCTATTTGATTGTCATATTATTGATAGCAGTGAGCATATCGTGAATGATGTATCTAATTGTTGTTCTTAATCATCCGAAATGGTATTCGTTCAGAATAGTCTTAATTATCCGGAATGGTATTCGTCCGGAATAATATTTATAAGGACTTCAAGTAATTGGTTATTAGTCGTAGCATCACTGTATCTGCCATTGGTGATTAATTGATCATTCTAAATTCCTTTATGGAGTTATCTATCAAGGTTACTTGTTTGGAGTTATATATCGTGAAGGGGACATCGAATTTATATATTTTGTTAATTGCCCATAATGGTATTCGTTCGGAAATTTATTTTTATGGAACTCCCCTTCTTCAAATTTATTTTAATGATCGTTTGGAATAGTATTATTCCGGAAATATATATTTATGGGACTTGCCTTCTTAATTCACCTACGACATTATTGAGTTGAACTATTAAGCCCCGGCCATTACATTTTATGTTAGTCGGATTTAAGAACAGTTGTTGCTCCCGAAGGATCTATTTTCTCCTAATATCTTTGGGAGATAAAAAAATATTGAGTAATTTACTGGTGGTATTCGTAGTGGTGGATTTTCTTATCATCCCTTATAATGATATTCTAAAGTATTGCTTTATATTTGTTCGAGCCGATTGTATCCAAGCTTCATTTGATGATGAAGTTTCCTATCTCATCATGTATCGGAAAGATGAAAGGGAACCGGGAGTTATCACCACATTCTTGTTGTAATATCATGTGCCAAATCGCTATAGAAGGCTCTAGTGCGAAGAAATCAGTTTGGATTGTGGATGTTCTATCAGAAAACATGAGTGGATTCAAATGATGAGGTCTTCTCGGAAGTATAAAAAAAACGATAAGCAGATGAAACATGTGGTTATTAAAGCAGTTTGAAATGGAGATGTCACAAGAGATTGAAAATGATTCATTAGAAGAAGTAGAAGTTCTCACCTAAAAATGAAAAGACAATTGATCAATAGGTTGGAAGTTTGTTGCAAGCATGACTCATCGAGCTTGTAAGATACGTATATTGGATCACAAACCCATTGGTTGTCCCAAAGTTGAATAATACATGGAGAGTTGGCATGATGATAGATTCGAGGTGCGATTTTGAGTTTCTTAATTATGCCTTTTGTATTTGAAGAATGAGGGAAGCACGTATCAACCTAGGTGGATTAATATTTAAGGATACGATCGATGAATGTTTGGAAGTCTACATCAAGGAATACGTATAAAGAGTCGTGATCTCATCTAAAAATATTTTAGAGTGTTTGTTTATAATCAGTCAATTTTTAATTAATCGAAATTTAATTTTTGTGAGGACACGAGCGAAATTTAATTTAATCGAAAGTTTGGATTGTGGATGTTCCATCAGAAAACATGAGTGGATTCAAATGATAAGGTCTTCTCGGAAGTATAAAGAAAACGATAAGCAGATGAAACATGTGGTTATTAAAGCAGTTTGAAATGGAGATGTCACAACAGATTGAAATGATTCATTAGAAGAAGTAGAAGTTCTCACCTAAAAATGAAAAGACAATTGATCAATAGGTTGGAAGTTTGTTGCAAGCATGACTCATCGAGCTTGTAAGATATGTATATTGGATCACAAACCCATTGGTTGTCCCAAAGTTGAATAATACATGGAGAGTTGGCATGATGATAGATTCGAGGTGCGATTTTGAGTTTCTTAATTATGCCTTTTGTATTTGAAGAATGAGGGAAGCACGTATCAACCTAGGTGGATTAATATTTAAGGATACGATCGATGAATGTTTGGAAGTGTACATCAAGGAATACGTATAAAGAGTCGTGATCTCGCCTAAAAATATTTTAGAGTGTTTGTTTATGATCAGTCAATTTTTAATTAATAGAAATTTAATTTTTGTGAGGACACGAGCGATATACGACGTTGGTCCCACAATGCGTGAGCTTACGTCCTCGGGAGAGCATAGCTCTACCTTGGTTTTCACTATAATAATCAAAGGATACAAGTACAATCATGAGATAATGATAATCCGAATGAAAACGGTACGAAAAACGATCAATTCCACTCCATCGCACCCGAGGCGACGAAAACTTGCGAATTAAGGTGATGTTCGCGACTTTTGGACATAAAATCGCGAATGGTGCCAAAAGTCACGAGTCTTGGTGCCTAAGGGACGAAAAGTCGCGAGTCCAGGTGTCCGGGAGGCGAAAACACGCGAATCAGAGGTCCAGGCAACGAAATCTCGCAAATACAACAATGAACACATGCTCTCGCGACTTTTTATGCAAAAAGTCGCGAGTGTGGCCTTGAAGATGAGGGATTCGCGACTTTTGGATCAAAAAGTCGNTCATATATTTTTTCCAGCATGAGATATCCACATCTTCTAGGAAGAAAATCACTCTGCCGCCTTTGTCAGGAGGTTGATACTTATTCCTTTGTCATTCCCACTAATTTACAATTATCGGCTACCGTAAAGGCTTTCGCCTATATAGCATGCGTGCTTTCTTAGTAAGGGCCGTTGAAATAAACAAGGTTATATGTTTAAACATGAAGAGCAACGTTTGAATTTGGAATTGAGTTCCCAACTTTAAGGCGAAATGACGACTTACTGTCTCTTTTCGATACGATCGCATAAAAAGTCGCATAAAAGCAAGGTGTGTCTAGCAGACGTCTAAGAATTAAGATTCCCTTTTTTTTAATGAGTGTCTTGCGGCGAGATTCGCCTCGGAAGACACTAGCTTAATTCTCATAAGAATGACAAAAACGTCATACTTTCGTCTTACACTCATAAGTTTCCTTTGATAAAAGGAGTCACACTTCCGTCTGAGATTGATACTCTCTATCTTCGAATTAAGATTTGCCTCTATTTGATTCCGTGTATAGGAAAAGCTTAAAATTCGATCAAGCCTGATAGATAATTATATATTCGTAGTGTAATCTCGGGTAAGAAAATCCATGTCATGCTCGCAATAATTCTCTAGACCGTATGACCGTAAATAGCTACGCACGTGTTAAACAATAACGTGATAATCCGTCTCTCTCATAAATAATGAACCCGGGCCATCCATAAATACTTAAGACCCATTCATAATGTGTTGAAAGAGTATACTCCTTTCGGGGGTAATTACTTGATCACTTTCGTATGGATCTTGATCAGGAGTCTCTCATCGTAGGAGATCGTAACACAAGTTTCCTCGTCATACATAAGGGAATGACCCTTGACTATCGCAACTTCGTTTAAGGGAGCGATTTTAATACATCCAGGCTAGCTTCTTGATTCTTTCAATCATAACAAAAAATACGAGACAGTCATGAGACAATTACTGGATAAACCATTTATACGAAATAAAAATGCAGGCTCATCCACTTAACATATATTCATCATGCTCATCGCTGACATAAACAAGCGCCCAACAATAACTTGATTCTATCTCTTTGACTTATCCACTTGACATTCGGGGAACGGGCGAATGACACAATATTGTTCGAGACAAAGATACCTCTTCATGTGAGGCAGTTTTCACAACTTATCAAATGACTATTTTGTGCTATGGGTAGACAAACGTCTTTCTCTATATCTGTCCGAAACAAATCCACTTAGTATGCCGCTTTACAATCTTTATCCAGAATTTTTCTGTATAGATTTGCTCATTCACCAATAAACAAACCGTCGTGTCGTAAGCTATTGAAGGTACCAAACATGAGATTTGTTAATCATCAAATGGGCAAATATCGGTGTCATTAAATGTCCTTATACGACAAACATTTTATCCAGAATATCCTTTGCTGTGGGATACTTTTTCGATCACTTTGATCATAACTGTGAGTCACCAGTCGTAGAAGAATTAAGTTGAATTCATTCCATATGGTGAATATTTGGCTACTCTAATAATTTCTCTGAATGAAAACCATGAAAACGATCCATCATCAAGTAAATATATGTGCAGATGATTAAGCCTAAATGATGGATTTTCGAGCCAATAGTCTCTTGGTAGGGTATCATTTTTCAATTTCTGTAATATCTGAGATTGCTCGATTATAACTAACGAGAATTGATACCATAAGGCCATCAATTGGTCAATTTGACGGTCAATGAAAATACACCTTTGCAAATAATGAAGTCTGTGCTATGGGACCGTACTAAGTTGGTTTAGCGAATGAAGTCATGTTATAATGTGGCTTCATAACTACACCGCTAATACACTCTTCT
>RWGZ01000968.1:234799-257156 GCA_009725065.1 Utricularia reniformis
CGCGACCAAACTCCTTAGCCGCGACGAGTCACCCTGACTCGCGATCAAACTGCCTAGCCGCGACGAGTCCAGTGGCTCAGTGATACTAGCCGCGACGAGTCACACTGACTCGCGTCCAGCCACATTAAACAGCCAGCCGCGACGAGTCCTCCACTCGTCGCGAACAGTACCGTCTCGCGCCCAGTCCACCTGCCTGCACTGTTCACTCGCGTCCAGTGCGACGCAACTGCAGTTCTAACCATTTTTTGATCCGTTTTCACCCGTATTATCATTATCACTTCATTGTATTTGCACCACTTGATTGTTATAGTGAAAACCAAGGTAGAGCTTCGCTCTCCCGAGGACGTAAGCCCGCACATTGTGGGCCCAACCTCGTATATCGCTCGTGTCCCCACATCAACATAATTTACGAATTAATCATAAATTGACTGATCTAAAAATCAATATCCAAAATATTTTTAGACCTAGATCAGTTTGGCGCCGTCCGTGGGGACCGAGATTTTTTATCCCATTGAGGGCTTTATTGCTGAGTGTGGATTTCTACTATTATCATGACTACTCGGATTCCTAATGAAGATATTTTCGATGAAGAATTTGAGGCGGATCCTATCCCTCAAATTAATGACGACTTTAATGTATTATCGGGGGTTCGATCGTCAGCTCTGGAAGAGCCCCCTGCTCATAATATTACTATCCGGCCCTCCCGGAGCGGGTTTTCATCCGGGGAGGGACCAATTTTTTATCCTCAATCGCGCGAGCGCCTATCTAAATGTTATGAATTCGCGCGAGTCGGCCGAGTTGCGGTTCGTAATACCGCCCACCTGCCAGCACCTGTACGATCTAGATCTGCAGATCCAATAGAAACCGATGAGGATCTCGAAGAGCGAAGGCGTATTCTAATCGCCCAATTGGAGCAAGTTGAGGCTCAAAGGAGAGCTCGAAGGAGTAATGCCACCCCGGAACCGGTTATTAATATGGCTTCAGAGGATCATGTCGATCGTATCCCGGAACCGCGGGCAAATGCCGCAGCAGTCGAAGAGCAAAGCAACACTTTGCAAAAGATTGAAGAGATGATCGAATCAAAGTTGAAAGAGATGAGCGGGAAACTGGAACAGAGCGAGGCTCGAATGAACCAGCTGGAAGCCAACCTGAATCTTGGCCAGGAAAGGAGACGAGTGTACGGGGAACACACCCGGGACACTCATCAAACCTCGGCTTACGAGGGAGATTATTTTGAGAACGAGAGGGCTAATGAGCCCATCGGTAGTCGGGGAAAGGCTTCACCGTCCCTAGAGGTTTTGCAAAGTCCATGGAATACATCGAATGCCCTATCCCCTTTTTCCATGGCAATTATCGGAGCCACTCGCTCCGAGTTTATTGAAATGCCAAAAGATCTCCCACAGTATCGCGGGTCGACTGACCCGCATGCTCATACATCGAATCTGGAGATTCATGTAAGTTTGATGAATTTCAGTGATGCGGCTATGTGCTTCGTTTTTGAGAATCAGCCCTCCGGTGGTTCAACCGATTGCCGAAACGTTCAATCGTTTCTTATCAAGATTTCAAGGATCAATTCTATTCGGCCTTCGCACCTTTCAACATGCCAATAAAGTCTATTACTTCTTTGACCGCGTTGCGGTATGACTCTTCTGAGAGATTGTTGGGTTTTATTACCCGTTTTGAGGCCGAGTGTAGGAAAATACCTCGGATTACAGTCAGTGAGAAAGTCGGGGTGCTGCAGCTTATTCTAGTTGGGCACCCGTTATGTAATTCCTTGAACAGAGATCCTCCGGAAAGTATGGAGGATTTGGCTTTGAGATGTACACAGTACATCCGAGAAGATGAAGGTCTACGAGACCATGGAGTGATCGAAGTGCGGACGTACGGGTCCCACAATATTGTTGCATGCCGTGGTTTGGACAAGGTTGTCCCGCACGCAAAATCAAAGCTGAGAGCTTTTCTGACATACAACTACGAACAAATCTTCGCTATCATTGAGCAGAAGAAGGGTGGATCTCTCCGCTATCCCCCTCCCTTACAAGAACCAACACATGGGACTTACGAGTCTCATGTGTTTTGTCGTTTTCATCGGAGCTTTGGACACACAACGAATGATTGTCAAGAGCTAATGTCCGAAGTGGAAAGGTTGCTGGAATTGGGTCAGCTTGATGAGCTGATCAGTACTGTGGAAGCTCTCCCCGAGTCTAAACTGGGGAAGATCGATATTCCGGAGGGGGCGGCACCCAAACCTCCAAGAGTCGACGCACCACGTGCGAATGAAAGAGGACGTGGAAATGGCGGACAACGTGGCCAGCGTCAAGGGGTGGCCGAGGATATTTCAACGGGGGTAGACAGAATCAGAGAGGAGGAAGGAGAGGAAACTACCGCGGCCGTGGCAGGCATAAGCCGCAGAGGAATCAGCAGGGGTATGGATATGACGCCTACCCACCAGCCCCGGAAAACCAACAGGCACTACCTCCTCCTCCTCCTCCGGTTGGCCCCAATCAGGGTCAACCTATTTTGAACTTTGAAAATGCCCAACCAAGATGGGAAAACTTAGGCCCCAATATTATGACTATCGCTGGAGGAAAAAGCGTCGGTGATTCGAACCGCGCCCGCAAACGCTCTTATCAGGCGTTACATCAAAAAGGGCGCTTCATGGAAGTAAACATGGTCCAACTGACAGATTTGGACAAGATGACGATCTCATTCGGACCTGAGGATTTATCTGGGGTTTTCTCCCCACAAGATGATGCATTGGTTGTCTCTCCCATTATTGCTAACCATCCTGTTTCTCGAGTGTTGGTCGACACCGGAGCTGCTACCAACATATTGACTCTTGCAGCTTTTGAGCAAATGGCGTTGAAAGGAACCACCCAACTACAACCTGTGAACACGAAATTGGTGGGTTTTAATAACAGTGTTGTTGCTGCGGAGGGATCTGTTCTTCTACCGGTGACTTTGGGCGATCCCGAAATATCAAGGACTTTGATGGTGGAATTCGTGGTGGTAGATCTCCCCATACTCCCATACAATGCAATTCTTGGGAGGAGTTGCTTAAATTTATTTGGAGCCGTGGTGTCTCAACCACACTTGATGATGAAGTTCCCAACGCAACTGGGAGTTGGAAAGATGAAGGGAGATCANATGTTATGTGGCCGCATATTCGCTATCTGGAAGCAGTGGATTATTTTACGGGGTCCTCCGGTATTTTCTCATCAATATCCTCGCCTAATTCTGGATCGAGACGCATTTCCGAAGTTATATTTCGGAACGGTATTTGTTCTAATTTAATTGGATATTAGTTGAGGTCTTGGGCTTAATCTAATGAAATTGGACTCTTGGGCCTAAGCTTGTGTTTTGGGCCACATTTCTCTATAAATAGAGGTCCTAAGGCATTGAGAGGGGGTTGGATCCTTTTCACATCTCCCAAGGCGAGACTTTCATTCGAAATCGCGAGATTTCAACACTGCAATTACTATTCGCGAGATTTCAAACCAAACCTCGCGGCCAGCCCAGACTCGCGAGGAATCGCACCAAATCTCGCGGCCAGCCCAGACTCGCGAGGAATCGCACCAAACCTTGCGACCAGGCCAAACCACACCAAACCTCGCGACTAGCTTTTCTCGCGAGAAACCAGACCAAACCTCGCGGCTAGTCCAGGATCGCGAGATTTCGAGCCAAATCTCGCGACCAGGCTTGACACAGCCCTTCTCGCGACATTTCGTCATATTTGGCTTTTTGGAGTATATTTGATCATTTTTCGATCCGTTTTCACCCGTATTATCACTATCATCTCATTGTAATTGTATCACTTGATTATTATAGTGAAAACCAAGGTAGAGCTTCGCTCTCCCGAGGACGTAAGCCCACACATTGTGGGCCCAACCTCGTATATCGCTCGTGTCCCCACAACAATATAAATTACGAATTAATCGTAAATCGACTTATCTAAAAATAAATATCCAAAACATTTTTAGACTAGATCAGTTTGGCGCCGTATGTGGGGATCGAGATTTTTATCCCATTGAGGGCTTTATTGCTGAGTGTGGTTTTCTACTATCATGACTACTCGGATTTCTAATGAAGATATTTTTGATGAAGAATTTGAGGCGGATCCTATTCCTCAAATTAACGATGATTTTAATGTGTTACCGGGGGCTCGATCGTCAGCTCTGGAAGAGCCCCCTGCTCATAACGTGACTATCCGGCCCTCCCGGAGCGGGTTTTCATGCGGGGAGGGACCAAGTTTTTATCCTCGATCACGCGAATGCCTGTCCAAATGTTATGAATTCGCACGAGTTGGCCGAGTTGCGGTCCGTAACACCGCCCACCTACCGCCACCTGCACGCTCTAGATCTGCGGATCAGACAGAAATCGATGAGGATTTGGAAGAGCGAAGGCGTACTTTAATCGCCCAGCTAGAGCAAGTTGAGGCTCAAAGGAGAGCTCGAAGGAGCAATGCCACCCCGGAACCGGTTATTAATGTGGCCTCAGAGGATGATATCGATCGTGTCCCGGAACCGCGGGCAAATGCCGCAGCGGTCGAAGAGCAAAGCAACACTTTGCAAAAGATTGGAGAATTGATTGAATCGAAATTTAAAGAGATGAGCGGGAAGCTGGAACAAAGCGAGGCTAGAATGAACCAGCTGGAGGCCAATCTGACTCTTGGCCAAGAAAGGAGGCGAGTGTATGGGGAACACACCCGGGACACTCACCAGACCTCAGCTTATGAGGGAGATTACTTTGAAAATGAGAGGGCTAATGAGCCCACCGCAAATCGAGGAAAAGCGTCACCATCCCTGGAAGTTTTGCAAAGTCCATGGAATACTTCGAATGCTCTATCTCCTTTTTCCATGGCAATTATCGGAGCCACTCGCTCCGAATTTATTGAAATGCCCAAGGATCTTCCACAGTATCGCGGGTTGACTGACCCGCATGCTCATACATCGAATCTGGAGATTCATGTAAGTTTGATGAATTTCAGTGACGCGGCTATGTGCTTCGTTTTTGCCGCTTCTCTTAAAGAATCAGCCCTCCGGTGGTTCAACCGGTTGCCGAAACGTTCGGTCGTTTCTTATCAAGATTTCAAGGATCAATTCTATTCGGCCTTCGCGCCTTTCAACACACCGATAAAGTCTATTACTTCATTGACCGCGTTGCGGTATGATTCTTCGGAAAGATTGTTGGGTTTTATTACCCGTTTTGAGGCCTAGTGTAGGAAAATACCTCGGATTACATTTAGTGAGAAAGTCGGGGTGCTGCAGCTTATTCTAGCTGGACATCCGTTATGTAATTCTTTGAACAGAGAACCCCCGGAAAGTATGGAGGATTTGGCTTTGAGATGTACGCAATACATCCTAGAAGATGAAGGTCTACGAGACCATGGAGTGATTGAAGTACGGACATACGGATCCCACAACATTGTTGCGTGCCGTGGGTTAAACAAGGTTGTCTCGCACGCAAAACCAAAGCTGAGGGCTTTTCCGACGTATAATTATGAACAGATTTTTGCGATTATCGAGCAGAAGAAGGGTGGATCTCTCCGCTATCCCCCTCCCTTGCATGAACCAACACCGGGGACTTACGAGTCCCAAGTATTTTGTCGCTTCCATTGGAGTTTTGGGCACTCAACCAATGATTGCCAAGAATTAATGTCCGAAGTAGAAAGGTTGTTGGAATTGGGTCAGCTTGATGAGCTGATCAGTACTGTGGAGGCTCTACCCGAGTCTAAACTGGGAAAGATCGATATTTCGGAGGGGGCGGCACCCAAACCTCCAAGAGCCGACGCACCACGGGCAAACGAAAGAGGACGTGGAAATGGCGGACAACGTGGCCAGCGTCAAGGGGGTGGCCGAGGATATTTTAACGGCGGAAGACAGAACCAGAGAGGAGGAAGGAGAGGAAATAATCATCGCGGCCGCGGCAGGTATCAGCCGCAGAGGAACCAGCAGGGGTATGGATATGACGCCTACCCACCAGCCCCGGCAAACCAACAGGCACTACCTCCTCCTCCTCCGGTTGGCCCCAATCAGGGTCAACCTATTTTGAACTTTGAAAATGCCCAACCAAGATGGGGAAACTTAGGCCCCAATATTATAACTATCGCTGGAGGAAAAAGCGTCGGTGATTCGAACCGCGCCCGCAAACGCTCTTATCAGGCGTTACATCAAAAAGGGCGCTTCATGGAAGTAAACATGGTCCAACTGACAGATTTGGACAAGATGACGATCTCGTTCGGACCTGAGGATTTATCTGGGGTTTTCTCCCCACAAGATGATGCATTGGTTGTCTCTCCCATTATTGCTAACCATCTTGTTTCTCGAGTGTTGGTCGACACCGGAGCTGCTACCAACATATTGACTCTTGCAGCTTTTGAGCAAATGGTGTTGAAAGGAACCACCCAACTACAACCTGTGAACACGAAATTGGTGGGTTTTAATAACAGTGTTGTTGCTGCGGAGGGATCTGTTCTTCTACCGGTGACTTTGGGCGATCCCGAAATATCAAGGACTTTGATGGTGGAATTCGTGGTGGTAGATCTCCCCATACTCCCATACAATGCAATTCTTGGGAGGAGTTGCTTAAATTTATTTGGAGCCGTGGTGTCTCAACCACACTTGATGATGAAGTTCCCAACGCAACTGGGAGTTGGAAAGATGAAGGGAGATCAGGAAATATCGCGATCATGCTATAACGTGATGTGCAGGAGCGGTATGGAGTGGTCGAAAGCAAAATCTAGCGTTTATATGGTGGATTTCTCGTCTGATGAAGTTATTGAAACAAATGAGGGACCTTCTCTTCGAAAGTTTAAAGAAAATGATACGAAGATGGAGCCTTTGGGGATCAAGACAGTGCCTTTATTTCCCGGCAATCTTGAAAAAACAGTGACAATCGGTTCCGAGTTGTCACCTGAGGTTGAGAAGGAGGTAATTTCTTTTTTGCGAAATAATGTAGATGTTTTTGCTTGGTCTTATCAGGATTATGTGGGGGTTGATCCCCAAGTCTGTTCTCATAGACTCAATGTTAACCCATATGTGCGACCAGTTCATCAGAAAAAGAGGAAGTTTTCCCCGGAGAAAGAAAGAGCAATTGATGAGGAGGTGGAAAGTTTGCTGCAGGCAGGATTCATAGAGCGTGTTAGATACACGGATTGGGTCGCGAATCCAGTGGTGGTCCCAAAGACGAGTGGTGGCTGGAGAGTTTGCATCGATTTTACGGATTTAAATAAAGCATGCCCGAAGGATCCGTATCCGCTACCGGCCATTGACATGATGGTGGATGCGTCCTGTGGCTTTGAACTGCTTAGTATGTTAGATGCCTTTAAGGGTTATAACCAAATTTTCATGCATTGTGAACACAAATCGTTTACTTTATTTATGACAAACAAAGGCGTTTTTTGCTATAGAGTTATGCCATTCGGCTTGAAAAACGCTGGGGCCACCTATCAACGTTTAATGAATTCAATGTTCAAAGATATGATCGGAAAATCTTTGGAGGTTTATATCGACGATATATTAATAAAGAGTAAGCATGGGGATAATCACATCCAATATCTGAATGATTGTTTTGCAGTACTGAGAAAGTACAGGATGAAATTGAATCCCCTCAAGTGTGCTTTTTGTGTGAAAGGAGGTAAATTCCTCGGCTTTATGGTATCTGAAAGAGGAATCGAGATGAATCCGGATAAGATAACAGCTATCCAAGAAATGACCCCTCCAACGACTGTCAGAGAAGTTCAAAGGCTAACTGGGAGGTTAGCCTCGTTAAATCGCTTCATCTCGCGATCTGCAGAAAGAAGCTTGCCGTTTTTCAAAGTTTTNAGATACACGGATTGGGTCGCGAATCCAGTGGTGGTCCCAAAAACGAGTGGTGGCTGGAGAGTTTGCATCGATTTTACCGATTTGAATAAAGCATGCCCGAAGGACCCGTATCCGCTACCGGCCATTGACATGATGGTGGATGCGGCATGTGGCTTTGAAATGCTTAGTATGTTAGATGCCTTTAAGGGTTATAACCAAATTTTCATGCATTGTGAAGACAAGTCGTTTACTTCATTTATGACAAACAAAGGCGTTTTTTGCTATAGAGTTATGCCATTCGGCTTGAAAAATGCTGGGGCCACCTATCAACGTTTAATGAATTCGATGTTCAAAGATATGATCGGAAAATCTTTGGAGGTTTATATCGACGATATATTAATAAAGAGTAAGCATGGGGATAATCACATCCAATATCTGAATGATTGTTTTGCAGTACTGAGAAAGTACAGGATGAAATTGAATCCCCTCAAGTGTGCTTTTTGTGTGAAAGGAGGTAAATTCCTCGGCTTTATGGTATCTGAAAGAGGAATCGAGATGAATCCGGATAAGATAACAGCTATCCAAGAAATGACCCCTCCAACGACTGTCAGAGAAGTTCAAAGGCTAACTGGGAGGTTAGCCTCGTTAAATCGCTTCATCTCGCGATCTGCAGAAAGAAGCTTGCCGTTTTTCAAAGTTTTGCGCAAAACGAATCTTTTGTATTGGGATGATGAATGCAGCAGGGCTTTTGAGAGTTTGAAAGACTACCTGAGTAAACCACCATTCATGTCTCCTCCATCTCCGGGGGAACCATTAGGTTTATATTTATCAGTGACAAGAGAGGCAGTGAGTGCTGCGTTGGTCAGACTTAGCGACAAAGAGCACAGGCCGATATATTACGTGAGCAAGAAATTGCATGGAGCGGAATCTCGCTACACTGATTTGGAGAAATTTGTATTAGCTCTGGTTGTTGCCTCGAGGAAGTTGAGACACTATTTCCAAGGACATCATATTGCAGTCTTGACGGATCAGCCTATTCGAAGCGTGTTATCAAAGATTGATGCCTCTGGTAGGCTAGCAAAGTGGAATATCGAATTGGGCCAGTATCAGATAGAATATATCTCCAGGCGAGCATTAAAGGCCCAGGTACTAGTGGATTTCATAGTGGAGATGACTCGGTCGGAGGAATTGGGTATTCAGGAATATTGGGATGCCTTTGTCGATGGATCGGTATCTGCTGGGCGAGCCGGCATCGGTGTTTATTTTAAAGAAAGGAAATCTGGCGAAGAGCATGAGTACGCCGTAAAGTTGCACTTCCCCGCAACTAACAACGTCGCGGAATATGAAGCTTTGATCTTCGGTATTAACTTGGCGGTAGAAATTGGAATTGTTCGTTTGCATGCCCACTCTGATTCGCAGTTAGTGGTAAACCAGTTTGCAGATATTTACGCCACAAGCGGGAACCATTTGTGCAGATATTTAGAAAAGCTCAGGCAGGCCGCCAAGAATGTGAAGATATTTACGCTCACGTATATCCCTAGGGAGGAAAACACGCGTGCAGACGGCCTTGCAAAGGCTGCGACGATTTTAGAACTCTCCGACGAGTCAAAGTTAACAACAGTGATCCACTATCAGCCCTCTGTCAGTTCTTTGGAGAAACAGACAGCCGAGGTGGCTAATTTTGAATTTTCGAATGAAACATGGTTTTTATTAGATTTCATAACTGACGAGCCATCTTGGAAGGATGCTATTGTGAATTATCTCATCAAGAGAGAGTTACCCACTGACGAAGGTGAGGCTCGAAGGACTATGCAAAGAGCCACAAATTTTATCTATGTGGATGATAAGCTGTATAAGAAGAATTTTGGAGGCCCGTATCTCCGATGCTTGTCCCCAGTACAGGCTAAGGCCGTTATGGAAGAAGTTCACGCTGGGGACTGTGGTGATCACTCAGCAGGTCGATCTTTGGTTAACAAGGTTAAGATGGCCGGGTATTTTTGGCCAACATTGGTGAAAGATTGTGTGAATTTTGCTCGGGCTTGTTCTGCATGCCAGTTCCACTCGAACGTGAATCATGTACCAAGAGCCATCATGAAACCTTTACCGACAACATGCCCTTTCGATATGTGGGGCATCGATATTTTGGGGCCGTTTCCAAAAGCACCTAGCCAAAAGAAATTTTGCATCGTGGCTGTGGAACATTTTTCCAAATGGATAGAGGTCGAAGCTGTATCACGCGTTCGGGAACAGGAGATTATCAGTTTCCTTTGGAGGTACATTGTATGCCGATTCGGAATTCCCCGGATTTTGGTGTCGGATAATGGAACGCAATTCGCCGGTAAAAGAGTAAATGAGTGGTGTGAGAGTTATGGAATTGAACAGCGGTTTACCTCCGTGGCACACCCAGAGACAAACGGGCTCACGGAAGTTATCAATCGCATTATCCTGCAGCAGTTGAAAGCACGGATAGATGAGTCCAAGGGCTCTTGGGTGGATGAATTAAGGATATGAGAAAATTAGACCTTCACAGTATTGATGATATCCGCGAGAGAGCCGCGATATGAATGGAGGTATGTAAAAGGCGGATGGCTAAGCAACATGACAAAGGCGTTCGACCTATGTTATTAAAAGTTGGAGACTTGGTTCTTAAGAAAGTGGAAGTCTCGAAGCATGTTGGCAAGTTGGATCGAAAGTGGGAAGGACCGTACAGAGTAACGGCCGTAGTGAAGGAAGGAACGTACAAAATCGCAAATATGAGCAGGGAGGAGCTGCCACGGACTTGGCATATTTCCAATTTGCGCAAGTATTATGTATAGACGTGACTCATCGATCTTTTTGAAAATAAAATTTCCCCTCTTTTTGGTGGTCATTTTCTGAATTTTTAAGTATCTTTTTTGACGACATGAATCCAATCGACTAGGGGACTGGTAAGGTAGGAGTAGGCCCATTGCGTTTTAGTATGAAGGAGGTTGGAATAAATTAAATAAGATAGATTAGAAACGCAATGTGCCACCGGTTTTATAGTCGATAATTTTCAAACTCGTCAAATTAAATACTGTGTCAAAATATTTTGAACATGATGAGTCTTCCTGTCCGCGGCATAACCGTTTATACATAATGACTGTTGGAATATGTTAAGAGGCCTGTTGTTGTGATGTATATTTCCGTGGCAAATCGGGGTGCAAGTATATACCCGACTCCCCCATGACACGCCGACGAGGGTCGCGCCCTCGCCGGAGGCTAGTCCTCTTCCGCACGGCACCGTTTTATGAACGGGCCAAATGACACCGTTTTATGAACGGGTCAAAAGTGCGGTGGCACCGTTTTATGAACGGGCCAAACGACACCGTTTTATGAACGGGTCGAAATTGCGATGGCACCGTTTTATGAACGGGCCAAATGACACCGTTTTATGAACGGCTCAATTGTACGATAGCCCCGGGTGTAAGTGTATACCGGTGGCAAGAATGTGACGACTCCGTTTTATGAACGGGTCGATCTGATGATGGCCCCGGGTGCAAGTTTATACCGGTGGCGAGAGGGGAAATGGCCCCGGTGCAAGTATATACCGGTGGCGAGAGTGTGATTACCCCGGGTGTAAGTGTATACTGGTGGCAGAGATGTATTGGTAAAGGCAGAACAGTGGACTTTATCTTGAGTACCTACTCATTTTAAAGAAGGCTTTCGCTTTAGAGTTATTGCAAACCCCACTACACTGGGGACTCTCTCACAGCCTTATTATTATCATAGGCGATGTTGGTGCGCATCCGTAATCGGAAGATTCAAGCATATTCTTATATATTCCCGAAAGGTCATTTCTTAAAGTGAATTATTCGGAATTATACATTTCTCGAAGAATGCGACGGGAAAATAAGTAGAGAAGAGGAGAATTTATATTATTCAGAGTATGGTTCTTTATTCGAAAGTAAAGTGCAAAAATCGAAAGGAAAATAAAAGCAAATTTCATATATCAAAGGGGAGTACAAAATACGGAGAGTACAAAACTGAAGAAACAAGATATGGAAGTTTATTTCTTCCTCTTGGAGCCCGAACCTTCACCAGCTTCTCTAGGACGCTTCTTTACCAGCTTAATTTTTGACGAGGGAGGAGGAGTCTCTTTCTCTTTAGTCCTTACAGTAGACAGCTTCTCGGGAACAAAGCTCGCCATCTCGACCTCGTGGCGCTCCCGAGCCCCTGTTACACTAACAGGAACATATAGTGGAGGGTCACGTTGACCCATTATCTCCTCGTCTTTAAGGATGTCTCCCAAGAGGGGACCCATCGGTTCCGGGAATAAGGTAGCCAACCTCCGAAACGCATCCACCGATGGGCCCTCCTCCGGTATTTTGACCTCCTCTGAATATATTTGCTGGTGCAAATCTTCCTCCAAGTTGAATTGGAGCGCCCCGAATGGATCCCCCGAGCAGTCGAGCTTATCTTCCGCGTCTATAGGCTCGAACTTGCCGGACAAACTGGGATCAAGTCTCTCCCTCTCTTCAGGAGTTAGGGATGTGCCCAGGATTCTTTGTGTCTGGACACTCCCTCTGAAAAAGTAAAGAGCAGACGAGGTTGCATTAGCTAGGGCCGCCAGGTTTCTGAAAGTTGGAGAATGTACTGTATACTCCCAGATCAGTTTCCGCAAACAATCGTTGATCTGGGACGGCAACCTGGCGGCTCGAGCCCGAAGACCATCCACGGTGGCTTGGAGGGACTCATTCTTTGATTTCAATTCATTGTTCTCCTCCAAAGCCTTTCCGAGAGCTTTCTTGTCAGTAATATTGGCGTCTTTGGCCTTTTTCAATTTGTCTTCGGTCTCAGCCCTAACTTCCTTCAATTTGTCTTGAGCATACTTCTCATTCGTCTTGAGAGTATCAATCGATTGCTCAAGAGCATGCCTCTTCCCGATATGAAACGCCGCACACTCCATTAATTCGCTGCGATGAACCCGAATTAGGGCATCGATTGCCTTGTTATGTTCTTCCCGGAGTGCCGCCATCTCTTGGGCATGCTTTTCCCGCTGGTTTTGTATCAACTTTTCGGCGGCCTTCTTCGTCTGCTCCCCTATTAGGTCCGGGCTATCAAGCTCCGAATGCCTAAGCATGCAATACTCCCCTACTGCGGCTGCGGTGCTCATCTCCACAACCGTCCGCTCCATCTGAAACAAAGCAAAAACAATAAAACGTATGAGTTACGGGCGAAATAAAAAGTAAATAGCGATGGCTGATTTGATTACAAACCTCTCCCATCATGCGACGCGCGGTCGCAAACTGGCTCATCAACCGACCGAAGTCGGTAAACACCGTGTGGTCATCTCGTCCACGCGGCGGGAGTGACGGATTTCTTTCAAAATACGTCAAGGCTGGCCTATTGGAAACACTATCACCTCTCGGAATCCGAAAGGTGACTCCATCTTTTATCAGGATCAGGCCAGCCTGACGTCCCATCTCGAGCCATTCCTTCACTACGTGTTTTGGTATATCTCTTATTCGGAAGGCATCGAGGAACTCGGCGGTTAACCCACTCATCCTAACGGGTTCCGCAATCTCCGAAACGGTGGGGCCCTCCACCGGTCTTTTCCCTCTGTCCGAAGAGGCTCCTTGATTTGTTCTCTCCTTCGGATGGGCCTCCGGGACAATCTCCTCCACGAGCGGATCTATTGATTGACCCCCGCTTATTTCGCCCTCTTCGTCATCTCCGACAATGTCCACTAGTGTCTCGGCGAAGTCGTACATCCCTTCGTCGGGGGAAAACTCTCTAGCGGTAAGCTCTAACCGCCGAGACACAGTGATTAAATCTTCAGGACTCTCGGGGGCCTCCGTAGCCGGCTCATTTCCTGCGGACTCCTGATCCTCAGTTACCGGAGCAGTTGGTCCTGGGGTAGCCGGTCGGGTCTCTTCTGCCTGCGGCACATTTTCTTGCAAACTCCGTGCCAACTCGTCCGCGGCAGTGCGTTTCCGAGATCCGGGCGCCATCTCGAAAATCAGCTCATCCTTTTCCGTAACAAGGTTACGGACTGATCTCAGCTTATCACCTAATCTCGTACGACCTTCAGGGGGAGCCATTATCTTATATGCAAAATAAGCAAACGAAGTGAGAAAAACTGTTGAATGACTATAAATATATTTATGTGCTTGTTTGGAAGGGTTTCCTTATTAAGAAAGAGTTGTTGAGATGATTGTTATGTATTAAGGCGGGGCCCAGGTACCTAAAAGTTCCCTACTGAAATGGGCGGGAGCCGGAAGGACTTTGGAGGCAACCAGAATCTGGGCGTAGAAATGTGTTTGCGGGGTCCAATCGGCGCCATCCGATCTAGCACACGCGGCGAGGATCTTCTCAAGGGTTTTTGGGGCCGCAGATCGTGGAATAGGATAACAAGATTGCGGAAGGAAAGTCTCCCCCTCAATTGGGAACCGCCAAGGAAGGCTAAGCACAGATAGTCTGGTGGAGCCTAGGCAGGTGACAAAAAAGAAGTGCTTCTTCCAGTCGTGGTTAGATGGGGAGTTCTAAAATGGAAAGGGGCTCTTTTTTTTGCCTCAGACGGAAGAAGACACAGCCCTNGCAGATAGTCTGGTGGAGCCTAGGCAGGTGACAAAAAAGAAGTGCTTCTTCCAGTCATGGTTAGATGGGGAGTTTGAGAATGGAAAGGGGCTCTTTTTGTGCCTTAGACCGAAAAAGATACAGCCCTGAGCCCCATAATGGACAGTGGAACTGACTTGGAATATCTGGAAGAAGGCTTCAACGGTCATCAAAATCCCGTTGGTCTCCATGAAAGTGATAAAGGCAACCACCAGGGATATCGAATTCGGACTCAGCTGAAAGAGGTGGATGTTCAAGTGAGTTAGGAGGTTTGAAATGAATGGGTGAAGCGGAAAGCGGAGACCACACTCTAGGTACTCAAGACAGATAGTGTGGGTACCAACCGGTGGACGTAGGATCCGATCAGAGGGACCCGGTTGATAGAGGACACAGTCGGAAGGGAAGTGGTAATCCTCCACCAAAGATTTCCACTTCCGAGGGTGCATGGTGAAAGGCCGGTCAAAAGACTTTAGGACACCGACAGCGGGACTCCGAGGACCGACCGTATTCTCGAGACGTGTGAGCCGATCGAAAAAATGTGGATACGGGTTCGTAATTGGAGAGCGGAAAGCAGAAAGCAGAAATGCTCGAATTGGAACTCCCCGAGTTGGATGAGGAGTCCGAGGAATGAGAAGACGAGGCATCGGAATTCGAGGAACGAGCGGAGTCGGAAGACATGGCGTGGAATTCTCGAAATTGAAGTTTTTGGAATTTTTAGAAAATTTTCAGATTTTTACAAGTGTCTCGAGATTTTACACTGTTCCGTCGCGAATATTTATACTGTTCCGTCGTGAGATTTTCAGAAAATTTTCAGATTTTACACCAAACTGCAGATTTTCAGATTTTCAAATTTCAAATTTTCAAATTTTCAGATTTGCCCCCTCCTTCGGACGGGCCTCCCGGACGATCTCCTCCACCAAAGGGTCTATTGGTTGACCCCCGCTTATTTCGCCCTCCTCGTCATCTCCGACGATATCCACTAGTGTCTCGGCAAAGTCGTACATCCCTTCGTCGGGAGAAAACTCTCTAGCGACAAGCTCTATCCGCCGAGACATGGGGATCAAATCTTCAGGGCTCTTGGGGGCCTCCGTAGCTGCCTCACTTCCTGCGGACCCCTGACCTTCAGTTGCCGGAGCAGTTGGCCTTGGAGTAGCCAGTCGAGTCTCTTCTGCCTGCGGCGCATTTTCTTGCAAGCTCCGGGCTAACTCATCCGCGGCAGTGCGGTTCCGAGA
This sequence comes from Utricularia reniformis, assembly GCA_009725065.1. Classification (NCBI taxonomy): domain Eukaryota; kingdom Viridiplantae; phylum Streptophyta; class Magnoliopsida; order Lamiales; family Lentibulariaceae; genus Utricularia; species Utricularia reniformis. Next base: position 250,410 of record RWGZ01000968.1, read on the forward strand.
TCCGGGCGCCATCTCGAAAATCAGCTCATCCTTCTCCGTAACAAGACTACGGAGCGATCTCAGCCTATCACCCAATCTCGCACGTCCTTCAGGGGGAGCCATTATCTTATCTGCAAAATAAGCAAACGAAGTGAGAAAAACTGTTGAATGACTATAAATATATTTATGTGCTTGTTTGGAAGGGTTTCCTTATTAAGAAAGAGTTGTTGAGATGATTGTTATGTATTAAGGCGGGGCCCAGGTACCTAAAAGTTCCCTACTGAAATGGGCGGGAGCCGGAAGGACTTTGGAGGCAACCAGAATCGGGGCGTAGAAAAGTGTTTGCGGGGTCCAATCGGCGCCATCCGATCTAGCACACGCGGCGAGGATCTTCTCAAGGGCTTTTGGGGCCGCAGATCGTGGAATAGGATAACAAGATTGCGGAAGGAAAGTTTCCCCCTCAATTGGGAACCGCCAAGGAAGGCTAAGCACAGACAGTCTGGTGGAGCCTAGGCAGGTGACAAAAAAGAAGTGCTTCTTCCAGTCGTGGTTAGATGGGGAGTTCGAAAATGGAAAAGGGCTCTTTTTGTGCCTCAGACGGAAGAAGACACAGCCCTGAGCCCCATAATGGACAGTGGAGCTGACTTGGAATATCTGGAAGAAGGCGTCAACGGCCAACAAAATCCCGTTGGTCTCCATGAAAATGATGAAGGCAACCACCAGGGATATCGAATTCGGACTCAGCTGAAAGAGGTGGATGTTCAAGTGAGTTAGGAGGTTTGAAATGAATGGGTGAAGCGGAAAGCGGAGACCACACTCTAGGTACTCAAGACAGATAGTGTGGGTACCAACCGGTGGACGTAGGATCCGATCAGAGGGACCCGGTTGATAGAGGACACAGTCGGAAGGGAAGTGGTAATCCTCCACCAAAGATTTCCACTTCCGAGGGTGCATGGTGAAAGGCCGGTCAAAAGACTTTAGGACACCGACAGCGGGACTCCGAGGACCGACCGTATTCTCGAGACGTGTGAGCCGATCGAAAAAATGTGGATACGGGTTCGTAATTGGAGAGCGGAAAGCAGAAAGGCTCGAATTGGAACTCCCCGAGTTAATGAGGAGTCCGAGGAATGAGAAGACGAGGCATCGGAATTCGAGGAACGAGCGGAGTCGGAAGACATGGCGTGGAATTCTCGAAATTGAAGTTTTTGGAATTTTTAGAAAATTTTCAGATTTTTACAAGTGTCTCGCGATATTTCGTACCAAATGTCGCGAGATTTCGTTAAGGTTTTTAAGTCTGATTATACTTTTCCGTCGCGAGGTTTCGTTATCAGTTTTAAGTCTGTGATTAACTGTTTCGTCGCGAGATTTCGTACCAAATGTCGCGAAAGGAACTGTGCAGTCAAGTTCGTCGCGAGATTTCGCTCCAAATATCGCGAGAGTTACTGTATATTGGAAGCTGTCGCGAGATTTCGTTCAGAATGTAACGAGAATGCAGCGAAGTGGACCTTGTATTTATAGAGGAATTCTTCGAACCGAAAAATCTCGGGATTTTGGCCCGAGCTCAGAATCTGATGTTCTTAGTGTCAAAACGATCGCGTCTGCGAGGGGTTTCCAACACTACTACCCGTTTTCCCGGGAAAATTCCCGAGCAAGTATCGACTTCCGGGACGAGCCGTTAGTATGTGGTTTACGACTCAGGCTCTGAATCTGAAAACCAGGGGACTATTGATATTACTCGGGTATATTTCTTGCACTTATCAATACCCGGGGACTCGTCCGACACTTTTATTGGTATTTTCGGTATTATTGGTATTTTTATCGGATGGCGTTCTCAAGTGGTATTCTCACAATTCTGGCCCGCTAGGCCCCATATAAAGTCTCTGTAAGCATTTTGAGATGTTTCGGGTCATTTCGGCCCCAGACGGGGCCAGGGGTATTTTCGTAATTTGCCACCCGAGAGTACACCGGTCAGGTGCGATGATGTTATGTGGCCGCATATTCGCTATCTGGAAGCAGTAGATTATTCTACGGGGTCCTCCGGTATTTTCTCATCAATATCCTCGCCTAATTCTGGATCGAGACGCATTTGCGAAGTTATATTTCGGAACGGTATTTGTTCTAATTTAATTGGATATTAGTTGAGGTGTCTTGGGCTTAATCTAATGAAATTGGACTCTTGGGCCTAAGCTTGTGTTTCGGGCTACATTTCTCTATAAATAGAGGTCCTAAGGCATTGAGAAGGGGTNAGCGGATACGGATCCTTCGGGCATGCTTTATTTAAATCAGTAAAATCGATGCAAACTCTCCAGCCACCACTCGTCTTTGGGACCACCACTGGATTCGCGACCCAATCCGTGTATCTAACATGTTCTATGAATCATGCCTGCAGCAAACTTTCCACCTCCTCATCAATTGAACTCTCTTTCTCAGGGGAAAACTTCCTCTTCTTCTGATGAACTGGTCACACATATGGGTTAACATTGAGTCTATGAGAACAGATTTGGGGATCAATTCCCACATAATCCTGATAAGACCAAGAAAAAACATCTACATTATTTCGCAAAAAAGAAATTACCTCCTTCTCATCCTCAGGTGACAACTCGGAACCGATTGTCACTGTCTTTTCAAGATTGCCGGGAAATAAAGGCACTGTCTTGATTCCCAAAGGCTCCATCTTCATGTCGTTCTCTTTAAACTTCCTAAGAGAGGGTCCGTCATTCGTTTCAATAACTTCATCAGACGAGAATTCCACCATATAAACATGTGACTTTGCTTTCGATCCATCCATACCACTCCTGCACATTACATTATAACATGATCGCGCCAGTTCCTGATCTCCCTTCATCTTCCCAACCCCTAATTGTGTTGGGAACTTCATCATCAAATGCGGTTGAGACACTACGGCTCCGAATAAGTTTAAACAACTTCTCCCCAGGATTGCATTATATGGGAGTATAGGGAGATCCACCACCACAAACTCCACCATCAAAGTTCTTGATATTTCGGGATTGCCCAAAGTCACCGGCAGAAAAACAGATCCCTTAGCCGCAACAACGCTGTTATTAAAACCAACTAGTTTCGTGTGCACAGGTTGGAGTTGGGTGGTTCCTTTCAGTGCCATTTGCTCAAAGGCCGCAAGAGTCAATATGTTGGTAGCAGCCCCGGTGTCAACTAATACTCGAGAAACAGGATGATTCGCAATAATAGGAGAGACAACCAATGCATCATCTTGTGGGGAGAAAACCCCAGATAAATCCTCAGGTCCGAAAGAGATCGTCATCTTGTCCAAGTCCGTCAACTAGACCGTGTTAATTTCCATGAATCGCCCCTGTTGGTGTAGTGCCTAAAAGGAACGTTTACGGGCGCGATTCGAATCGCCGACGCTTTTTCCCCCCGCGATAGTCATAATGTTGGGGCCTAGGTTGCCCCATCTTGGTTAGGCATTTTCAACATTCAAAATAGGTTGACCCTGGTTAGGGCCAACCGGAGGAGGAGGCAATTCTTGCTGATTCGCGGGTGATATTACCCGGGAATATTTTCTTATATTTATCCTTACCCGGGGGCTCGTCTGACGTGGCTATTGGTAGTTTCGGTATTTTCGTATTTTGATCGGATGACTTTCTCAAGTGGTATTCTCGGTATTCTAGCTCGTCGAACCCCATATTAAGTCTCTGTAAGTGTTTTGGGATATTCTGTGTTATTTCGGGCCCGTACGGGGCCAGGGGTATTTTCGTCATTTGCCACCCGGGATCGTACCGATCAGGTGCAACGAAGTGTATGGTTATGTATTCGCTATCTGGAAGCAGTGGATTATTTTACGGGGTCCTCCGGTATTTTCTCACCTACATTCCTGCCTGATTCTGGACCGAGATGCATTTCCGACGTTATCTTGCGGAGCGGTATTTATTCTAATTTAATTGGAGATTATTTGGGGTGCTTTGGGCTTAACCTAATGAAATTGGACTCTTAACCTAATGAAATTGGACTCTTGGGCCAAAGCTTGTATTATGGGCTCCATTTCCCTATAAATAGAGGTCCCAAGGCATGAAGAGAGGATTCGGATCCTTTTCGCATCTCCCAAGGCAAGGCTTTCATTCGAAATCGCGAGATTTCAACACTGCAGCCCCTATTCGCGAGATTTCGTACCAAATCTCGCGGCCAGCCCCTTCTCGCGTGGAACCGCACCAAACCTCGCGATCAGGCTGAGCCTTAGCCAGAGCTGCGACATTACGCACCAAACCTCGCGACTGACCACTTCTCGCGAGGTTTTGAACCGAATATCGCGACCAGCTTGCCACAGCCCTGTCTCGCGACATTTTGTTGTATTTGGCCTTTTTGAGTCTATTTGATCGTCTTTCGATCCGTTTCCACCCATATTATCGTTATCATCTCACTGTAATTGTATTACTTGACTATTATAGTGAAAACCAAGGTAGAGCTTCGCTCTCCCGAGGACGTAAGCCCACGCATTGTGGGCCCATCCTCGTATACCGCTCGTGTCCCCACAACAACATAATTTACGAATTAATCATAAATTGACTGATCTAAAAATAAATATCCAAAAACATTTTTAGAACAGATGAGCGGGGGCTGGTGGATAAGCTTCATATCCGTACCCCTGCTGATTTCTTTGCGGCTGATGCCTTCAGCGGCCACGATAGTTGTTTCCTCTCCTTCCTCCTCTCTGATTCTGTCTGCCACCGTTATAGAATCCTCTCTGGCCACCTCCTTGACGCTGGCCACGCTGTCCTCCGTATCCACATCCTCTTTCACTTGGCCGTGGTGCGTCGGCCCTTGGGGGTTTGGGTGCCGTCCCCTCCGGAATACTTATATCGATTTTTCCCAGTTTAGACTCGGGTAGAGCCTCCACAGTGCTGATCAGTTCATCAAGCTGACCCAATTCTAACAACCTTTCTACCTCGGACAATAACTCCCGGCAATCATTGGTTGTGTGCCCGAAACTCCGATGGAAGCGACAAAATACTTGGGACTCGTAAGTCCCCGGTGTTGGTTCATGCAAAGGAGGAGGATAACGAAGTAAACCTGCCTTCTTTTGCTCGATAATCACAAAAATCTGCTCATAATTGTATGTGGGAAATGCTCTCAACTTCGGTTTTGCATGTGGGACAATCTTGCCCGGCCCGTGACTTGCAACAATATTGTGGGAACCATATGCCCGCACTTCGATCACTCCATGATCTCGCAAACCTTCATCTTCTCGGATATACTGTGTGCATCTCAAAGCCAAATCCTCCATACTTTCGGGGGGATCCCTATTCAAAGAATTACATAACGGATGCCCAGCTAGAATAAGCTGCAACACCCCAACCTTCTCACTAACAGTGATCCGAGGTATTTTCCTACACTCGGCCTCGAAACGGGTAATAAAACCCAACAATCTTTCCGAAGAATCATACCTCAACGCGGTCAAAGAAGTAATAGACTTTATCGGCGTGTTAAAAGGCGCGAAAGCCGAATAGAATTGATCCTTAAAATCCTGATAAGAAACGATCGAACGTTTCGGCAACCGGTTAAACCATCGGAGGGCTGATTCTTTAAGAGAGGCGGCGAAGACGAAACACATGGCCGCATCACTGAAATTCATCAAACTTACATGGATTTCCAAATTCGACGTATGAGCATGCGGGTCAGTCGACCCGCGATACTGTGGAAGATCCTTAGGCATTTCAATAAATTCGGAGCGAGTGGCTCCGATAATTGCCATGGAAAAAGGAGATAGGGCATTCGAAGTATTCCATGGACTTTGCAAAACTTCCAAAGATGGTGATGCCTTTCCTCGATTACCGATGGGCTCATTAGCCCTCTCATTCTCGAAATAGTCTCCCTCGTAAGCTGAGGTCTGATGAGTATCCCGGGTATGCTCCCCGTACACTCGTCTCCTTTCCTGGCCAAGAGTCAGATTGGCCTCCAACTGGTTCATCCTAGCCTCGCTTTGCTCCAACTTCCCGCTCATCACCTTAAATTTCGACTCTATCAATTCTCCCATCTTTTGTAGAGTGTTGCTTTGCTCTTCGATTGTTGCAGTATTTGCACGTGGTTCCGGAACACGATCAATATCTTCCTCAGAGGCCATATTATTAACAGGTTCCGGGGTGGCATTGTTCCTTCGGGCCCTACTTTGAGCCTCAACTTGCTCCAATTGGGCGATTAAAATACGCCTTCGCTCTTCCAAATCCTCATCGATTTCTGTCTGATCCGCAGATCTAGAGCGTGTAGGTGGCGTCGGATTGGCGGTGTTACGGACCGCAATTTGTCCAACTAGTGCGAATTCATAACATTTGGATAAACATTCGCGTGATTGAGGGTAAAAACTTGGTCCCCCCCGGATGAAAACCCGCTCCGGGAGGGCCGGATATTCACATTTTGAGCGGGGGGCTCCTCCAGAACTGACGACCGAGCCCCCGGTAACACAAGAGAATCATCATCAATTCGAGGAATAGGATCCGCCTCAAATTCTTCATCAAAAGTATCTTCATTAGAATTCCGAGTAGTCATGATAACAGAAATCCAAACTCAGCAATAAAGCCCTCAATGGGATAAAAATCTCGGTCCCCACGGACGGCGCCAAACTGATCTTGTCTAAAAATATTTTGGGTATTTATTTTTAGATCAGTCAATTTACAATTAATTCGAAATTAGGTTGTTGTGGTTACACGAGCGATATACGAGGTTGGGCCCACAATGTGCGGGCTTACGTCCTCGGGAGAGCGAAGCTCTACCTTGGTTTTCACTATAATAATCAAGCGA